>CAHIKZ030005408.1:1907500-1942500 GCA_903632075.3 Acanthosepion pharaonis | reverse complement strand
TTTAAGGTCGCCAGAGATGCCGTAAGGAGCGGAAGATTCTTAGTTTTATCGCATAAATTGTCGTCTGCTTATCAAACTTTCGTCTACGCTCACAAACTTGTGAAAAGGGATGTTTGTGTTATGATGATATGGCATTAAATGTTGTAATGAAATGCTTAGGCATTTATACTAGTTATTATGTTGAATCGACTACCAATATTATACCGAGAGTTGTATTTAGATTGAATGGTCGAGCAGTAAATTATAGTGGATTTCGTAGAGTGACTATTGCTGTCAGACGGTAATGTGGGCGACGATGATGATAGTACAAAGACGCGTGTGGTAGAAAAAAAAACAAACAAAAGCCTTGTTGGCGAGAAGAAAAATAAGAAGACGAAATTTGAAATAAAATTAATTATATTGGCGAAATTACAAACAGTTAATTAAAATAAAAATGGCTTAAGAAATGTCTCATGAAGGTCAATTTTTCTGTTGTAAACTGTGTTGGAGGATCTAAATGATCCGAGCAGCCGGGGTTGAATCCTTTGAGTGGGAATTTTCAGTGTGCTCACGACGCAACCGAATGTTACAAAAGGTCAAGGTGGGTTAAAGTGTGTGTGTGTGTTTTTTTTTTTTTTTTTTTTTTTTTGTTTTTTTTGCAATACGGCGGAAAATTACTCAAGCCCACTCGGCACTTGCCCCTTTGGGGACGTCTCAGGTTTTAGGTAATGAGTACAGTCCGCTGCCGAAGAAGTACTACTATCTGGAGGGATGCCCACTTGGGGCTTGAGCCAATATTAATTTTCTACTCTCCCAGTAGAAACTAGTGAGTATTGATGAGAATTTATCCCGCTTGATATTTTGTGTCTGGGGTGCAACTCTACATTCTTTTTTTTTTCACTTTGGTTTAGACGCCAATACTGGTTATTGGATGAATAATTTAAATTTTAAAAGTACTTTTTTTTTTGTGAATCGGAAGTGGTGCGTAGAGCCATGTGCAGAAGACGTTTTTTTATTTGCAATTTTTACGTCGTGGTGTTCACATCCGATTGGTGATGAATTTAACATAGTCTGAGTAAGATGGAGATTTGTTGGTGTTTGTTTGTTAAGCGGCATATCAACTTCTTATGGGTCATTTAATGCTGAAATTTAATTTTCTTGGGAGCATTAGTAATTTCTTTTACCAAAATGTATTGCTGATAAAGTTATTTTTTTTTTTACTATGAAAATGTATTACCGGTATTCTTACGATCAAGTTTTTTTTATACTTTCAACTTTCATAATGTTTTAACACCACTTTGGGGTAAACTATTTTCCCATAGGTGGGACTCTAACAGGTGCTACCACCCAAGGTCAGGGTGGATCTGGAAACAATAGCAATTAAGAGGTGGTTCCACGCTCCTCAAAACCTCCCCATCAGAGGCCTTGCTGCCGGATGTAGTTCATCGGTGACGAGGAGATTTGTTGCGTTTAAAGTAGAATATAACAAACATCAGTCGTTTAAGTTTTTATTTTCTCTTCATTTGTAACTTGTAGATTTTCTTTTATAAAAAAAAATGCAATTATTTGTTTAAAAGCTAATCTCACACACAGGGCCGGCGCATACTACCTCCGACCCCCCCCCCCCCCGAACGAGGGAGCCTGATTGGGGAAACCGGCCAGTGCTTTGTGACCCTCTCTATGTTATGGACATGGGGGTCACTAGATCCTTGGAACGGACTTGTTCACAGATTCTGAAATAAGATCCATTTGAACAAAATGCCACATACTTGTGGCTTCATAACAAACTAAATTCAGTAAATTACTGTGAAGTGCCAGACAGTTTTTCTCACCAGAATCCTTCTTGCGCGTTTATAAATCTACCATTCGTCTGTACATTGAATATCGCTGTCATATTTGGTGTGATGCCTCTGCTATATATCTTGAAATTCTCAACAAAATCCAAAGAGTCTGTAATATTATCAGTCCTGATCTGGCATCTCCAATTCAGACACTTTCGCACCGCCATATGGTGGATTCCCTCTGTCTTTTCTGTAAATATTTTCATGGCGGTTGTTCTAATGAGCTTTTATCCCTGGTACCTGGACTGCATGAATTTAAGCGTACTACTAGATTGGCAAATATGGTTGACCGTTTTACTGTTGAAATAGTTAGCTGTAAGCATGAGTTCTGTTCTAATAGTTTTTTTCTCTCGAACTTCTCGGCCGGGGAACTCTCTTCTGGCTTCTCGCTTCCTTGCCACCTACGATATTCAAGAAAATTAACTTCAACATCAATCGCCAATTTGTGACTTCCTGAAGCCAGTTTTTTCCTTTCTCCTCACTAATGTCTTCTCATTTTCTTTCACTCTCAGTAACGCCTTTGGGATATTATCGTTTTGTTTGGAGGAGAAACGATTAAGAAATATATATTATTGGATACATTAAAGATTCTTTGCATTGTTGCAATTGTTGCAATTGGATGTTTTCATCTTGTTGGAAATACGCTGAAGTCGTACGTATATCGCTGAGTTGGTGACTAAGACGACACTGATGTTTAATCAGATGATATAGTTTTAAATCAACGTTGTATCATAAAAATACATTACAGACAAACCAATTATCTACGCCTCCTGCAGGCACCCCCCCCCAAAAAAAAAACTTTCAAATCGTCGGCGATGTATTTCAAAATGTGCGGGCTTAGCGGAACAAGCCATATTAGTTCTCAAAGTTACTGTTTGGCGGCAGTGGCGGGCCTTTCAATTATAAACAAAGATGGAATGTACTATATATCATTAGCGCGTGCGTGAGAAAGTAGCTGTAAGAAATCTACTGCTATTTTGATTAATATATCTATATTATGTATATATTGAATATATATATATATATATATATATATATATATATATATATATATATATATTTTTATGCCTTATATAAATGTTTATAGTATTTACATTATGATCATAATTACTGGTAGTTACTATAGTGGTTTTATAAATAAAAAATAATCCATTTCCATCTACAGACTATCGGCATTAACGGACTACTATTAGTCCGTTGATGAGAGATTTGTCTGTATTCCTACAATTAACAAATGTAAGTAATTTTTAACACACATATATAGTTTTTTAAAAATAAATTCGCCCCAATCAATGCAACAATGCGACTAAAACGCAAAGGGCTACTGAGAGTCAAAGAGAATTTATAATCCGCCCGCTGACGCAAGAAAAGCAAGATTTTTAATCAAAATTTTGAAGGTTCTAAAACGGATTAAAAATTATAATTTGATAATGAAAAATTCTTTGGTCTTTCCTCTTAATAATAGCATAAAGATTTTAATGATAAAACTTTGTATTTATTAAGTTTGAGACATTTTTCATCATGGTATGCTCATTTTTAGCGAATCATTTGAGGTATCTACTATTAGTACTGCTACTAATAATAATAATCTGCCTTCTTTCGTCGGAGATCGAGTATAGAACTGTTGCCGTATGCTACATTTATATATATAAAAAAAAACAAGAAGAAGAAGAAGCTTAACCAGCGATTGTCGTAAAACTGATTCAGGATATAAAAGGCATCAAAACTCGAAAAGCAGTATCCTCCGGCCCATTATCATCTCTTAGTTGTGTCTCTGTTTTCAGGTAGAGTACGATTAAGTTGTGTCTCAGATAGAGACAGAGCAAATAAAATACTGTGAGGTGTCTGGCTCCAAGGAACAGCTGCGCGAGGCTGCACCCACACCCATTGCACTAGAGAGGGGGGATCGATAGTCATATCGACGCTTGCGGGGTCTGGGTATATTTTCTCCTTGGCACGTTAAACCCTTCCTTGTGTCACATCTCGTCTCAGTGATGGGGTTGGAATAAATAACTTCCCCTGTCCATGCCGTCGGAGGATTATCATTTTTCAATTGCGTTTCTGTCTTCGGGAATTGTGCGGTTCAGTTGTGGCGCTATCTGCGAATAGAGACGCAGCTGAGGAAAATAAAATACTGTGAGGTGCCCGGTCCCGGGAAACAGCTTCCCCAGGCTATAGTAGAGAGTGGGCATCGGTATGACTACCGATGCCAGCCGTTGCAGGGGCTGGGGAATTTTTTTCCTTGGGCCGAGTATGCTATCGGGTTCCCCATTTTAAACCCGACCATATATCACATTTCGTCTCAGTGGGGAGGCTGAGGTTAATAACCGTTCCCCGGCCAAGGCGAATAGGATCAAAGTGTCGTATCTGTTTATGCAGCAGCCGTCAGCCGACATATGTGTCCAGCCATCAGCAGCATCTCGGCACTTCTTCCAGCTCTAACCAGCTATCTTCACCAACAGCGACCATATACGATAAATTGTCCTCTTCAGGTCAGCACTCTTCAAAGACTACAAAACTGTCCTTTTCAGGACAAAATTCTCAGCGGCTACAAAACTGTCCTTTTCAGGACAACGCTTTTCTTCCGACGAAAAGTTACACCCTGAACTGTTTACCCACATCAGTGGAGGTTATGGGACTCCGTTCCAGCTACTATGCTTTATGAGAAGCCGTTTAGGTCAACACACTCTTGCAGAATCCTTCCTCTGTGTTCTCTGGATGGACAGACTACCAACGACTGTAGTACAGATATTTGCACCAATGGTTGAAGACACCCAGTGGATAAACTGGCTGACGTCGGTGACAGGATTTTTGCCACATTCAGTCGGGGAGTTAACTCACTGCACGAAGCTGGCAAACCTGCCAACGCAGACGACGCATGGAAAAGACGTTGGCAGATCTACAGAAGCAGATAGAAGAGATGCAATATGCTCTGAGATCAAAAAACAGATCTCCCCATCGAGACAGCAGCCTAAATCAGGAAAGACAGAACGATCTGGATATCTGCTGGTTCAATCAAACCTTCAATCAGTGGAAAAATACAATGCTGTTTGTTCTATGTATGGGATAAAAACAACGGACTTGTGGACACGGGTGTAGTGATCAGCGTGATACTTACTACAGATGGTCACGCCGTCAAACCCACCCTGTTTAAGCTTCAAGCAACTAATGGCTCTCACATAGAACTCTCACCTTAAACATTGCCATGCGACGTGATTTTACATTCTCATTTAATATTTCTGACATATCAAATAGTTTCAAACCCAACTACTCTTTTTATGCAAGAACTACGGAAAAAATAGCAAGGTTGAAATACACACCAGCACGACACAGCATAAAAGTAGTTTACATACCAAAAAGGCATTTAAGAGTGCGAGTATACAGAACGACGCAGTCAAACGACCATTCACATCCAGCTACCAAGGTCCCTTCATAGTTATCAGCCGAGCTGATAAATACATCACAATCAAGTGTGGTAACATTAACAACATCATTGCTATCGACAGAACTCAATCAGTATTTCTGAAAAAGATATCACCAAACAAAAATCCGGCACCAGGACCACAATCACAACCAGACGCATCCCTCATTAGACAAATCGAATCAGGGAGGAAAGTCACTTTTCTGAAGCATCTTAAAAGCATACATATATCCTTAATTGATCCGATCAATTACCTAGAGGGAAGGGCCTTGTCGTATACTGTTGGCACTCCCACATTTTTCAAGTGAGCTTGACCAGTGATTGTTGCAAAACTGATTCAGGATATAAAAGGACTCGAAGTGCGAAAAGCACAATTCTGCGCCCAGAATGACTAGGATCAATGTGTAGTATTTGTTCCAGGAACTGCGAACCGGCCCACGGTTCCAGCCAGCCATCATAATCATCATTTTCAGCCCAAGCTCGCCATTGACCGCTACTCGAGGCTCGCCAACAGCAACGAAATGCGATAAACCGCCCTTTTCCGGACAACACTCTTCAACAATTACAAAACTGTCCCACACTTCAACGACTACAAAACTGTACTTCTTAGGACTACGCTTGTCTCACCCTCTACATAAACATGCAGAGATATTTTTTACATATTTTTGTCGATGTATTATCTCTAAAAAATATAACCTTGGCAATATATATATTTTTTTACTCAAGTTTTCGTTTTGTTTATTGTTGTCTTCCGTCATTCAATATCTGAACTAAACAGGTACTAAACTTTGACCCTAAATAGAAAAGTTTAACGGTTGTACTATAGAAATATGCAGAATAATTATTTAGATAATTGTTATTGGCAAACGAAAATCAGTTCTTTTTTTTACTCTAAGTAAACAAGATCAAATAGTCATTTCTCGTGGAGTAATCTTTAATTGTCCAAGAACATAACGTAAGTAATTACAAACTTAATCCTACGGTATAAAGATGGAGTGTTAAGCAGTGAATGAACTTCTGTTTTTTACTCCTTGGTTTTAAATAGCTTGTTTTTCTCTACCCACAAAAACCACATCCGAAATCTTGTTGTGCCCGTCTCATGTCCAGACAATATCAATTAAAGACGGACAGTTGTTGGCGAAGAATATTTTTTATTCATTTCTGTATTTATTTTATATTCGACTAATTTGTTGACAAGACACAATCAATGTCGCTGTGGAGGGGTGATATTCTTCGAGTAGACTTTTGAAGATTTTCGAATTTTCTTGGTTAAAAAAATGGAACGATGTTTTTATTCTATTCTGAGAAGATTTCTTCAGCTTTGTTTTTAACAGCTAAGATCTAACAGGCTGTTCGTGTTTTTATTTATATTTTTAAAAGGTACTTGCCTACCTCCATATTCTGCTTTGATTTGAAATAAACTATGTTGGCTGGAGTTGGACTCGGTACCCTGGTAAGTAGCACCAACAAAAAAAAAATTATGAATTCACCATACCACGGATTTATATGAAATCATTTATTGAACGCAACTAACAAAAATAATAAAAAATGTATACAAAATTATAGAATATTGAATTTACTAACTAATTACTCACTAAGTAAACTAATTTACTTTCATAGTCTAATGAAATATATTTATCTAAGTTTCTTTAGTACTTAGGTAAATATATTTAAGGTAAATTATTTTAGTACTTCAGCTAGGCAGTTATGTACCATGTGTGATACATGCTTAGGCGATCATGTATCTTTTGATACATGACTGACAATACATATTTTTCCCGCAGTAGGTTGCCATTTCTTTCTGCGGTAGACCAGTTGCCATCCAAGGTTATAGAACCCAGTCTGTTTTGCTATTTGCCCATAGCTGGGTGGGAGAGAAGAAAAGGATTCATACCTTTCCCAAGGGTATTAGCACGTAAGTGAATGTAATGGATTCGACCATTACATTCCTTAATCTGAGCCGCTATCCATTATTCCAGCGTAGGACTTTTAATTCTCTCGGAATCGCCTCATTGTCCTACACATCTTTTCTTTTTGTTTTTTGTATATTTATACTGAGTTTATTGTCTATTTGTATGCAGACAGTCTCCTCCCAATGTAATTTCTAGAATTTTCTAATCAGTCAGTTATGTGCCATGCATAATACGAGGCAGAATTTGTTGCCAGTAAGTTGCCATTTCTTTCTGCAGTAGACCAGTTGCTATCCAAGGCTATAGAACCCGGTCTGTTCTGCTATTTACCCATAGATTGGGGGAAGAAGAAGAGAATTCCTACCTTTCCCAAGGGTATTAGTACGTAAATGAATTTCAGTCAGTTATGTGCCATGCGTGATACACGCTTAGGCGATCATGTATCTTTCTTTATAGAACAAGCGCAGTGAAGCTACTTTACGGCAATGTGAAAGTGACTGAAGCCGAGATGTCAGGTCAGGACCAGTAACAGAAAGAGAGCGAGAAATGTAAAGCTAAGTGTACCTTACGATTAGGACATGGGAAACTATTATAGCAATGCCAGGATCAATTGCTTTACTTAAGAAACGAGCAGTTCTCGTTGGGACCGTTTGAAATCTATATGTACTAAACTTTCGTACCGAAAATATAAACTAAGTAATTTTAAACCAATTGATAGATTTTTTTTCAATCCAACACTATTTCCTATCATTTTAATTGTGTTATTTAGTGGGTACATGTGTTTGAGTAGACATCCCTGTTTTTTTAAACACTGAAACTAATGTCTACTGGCTTAGAGCAGTCCTACTAAAGAAAATGTACCTTTCGACAGAAATCGAAGCTGTCGTCCCTTTTACAACCCGAGAAACCACTGTTAAAGCAGGTGTGCCTCATCATTAAGCCACAGGAAACAATCCTAGCAAAGCAAGGATAATCCATTAATTACTTAAACATTCCTGTTTAGGGTACTAATATAAAGTTAGTAAACATAGACTTCTAAATATTCCAACGAGCAATTTGTATTTCTTAAATAAGATAATTCAGTATTTTTTTTATATGGGCAGTAATTCGCATTTCTTGCATGTTTCCTTGAACATGAAGGACAAGGAATAATTTGCAGGCTTTTTATTCAGTTTTTCTTGTGTTCAGAGAATTTTTATTTCTTTGAAGTCTAAATGGTCAGCACAGTGTGACCTTGTTCATTATTAATAAAAAAAAAGTCAAAGCCAACAACTGAATAACAACTATGAACACGGCCACAATGTGCTGACCGTGTTTGGAAAACAAAACATTACTATAACTCTAGATACATACATAAAACAACCCATACATTTAGTTAAAAATAAAAATAAAATCATCCTTGCTAATGGCTAAAATTATAGCCGAAAGCGCTCAGACATACAAAACATTCGAAGAATTTCTACAAAATTTATGTCCAGAGAAGAAAAAATAAATAAGAAGACAAGAAAAATTAAATAGAAAACGTAACTTTTCCACTCGTTTTAAATGGAACTTGTATAAAAGAGGAATTGATGCCCAATTACAAAATTATATATATATACGCAAAAATAATAACATAAACATGTTAAAACATAGTGTAGCAACACTACAAAAATAGCCATTTTGTTTCAACACTTCTGGTATCTTATCAAGTGATGGTGTTACATTCAACACCATCATTTGATGAGACAGCAGAAGTGTTGAAACAAAATGGCTAGATTTGTAGTGATGTTGTAACATGTTTATGTTATTATTTTTGCAAAAATAATATTTGCTCAACTCTGTATGGGCACTCTTTTAAGAATAGTATTTTTGGTTATTGGAATTTATTCCGTCTACACCAATCCTATACTTGTATATATATATATATATATATATATATATATATATATATATATATATATATATATAAATTTCAAGAGGATAGAATCCAGGTAGAACTGAATGTCCAGGACAGAGTAAGAATATAATATAAAAGGCTTAAACACTAATATTCCATGGTTATAATTTATTACATTGGAATCGTAATCACGATCCAATTCATCAGACCTACAAAGTCAAAAAGAAATCGGAAAATACCTTTTTGAATTTGTAGGTCTGATGAATTGGATCGTGATTACGATTTTATATTAAATTCTTGCTCTGTCTTGGACATTGTACCTGAATTCTATCCTCTTGGAAGTTTATATATATATATATATATATATATATTGACTACTAATATTATCTATCTATATATTTATATGTATATATATGTGTGTGTATGTGTATGTCTATGTTTGTGTGTGTGTGTGTGTGCATTTCCGTATACATTAAGTGTATAAAATATACATGTCTGTGCGCCCGTATCTCTGTGCCTGTGTGAGTGTGTGTTCACGTGTGTATGTGTTTGGTGACGTCGACACTCCGATATTATGACAATATAAAAAGTTCATTGTAAACTGAAACCCCACTAACCGAAGTGAGCTTTTTTAGTTTTCTGCCAACAAAATTGATAGAAACTGTTTATAAATCCATTCGCCTGACAAACAGTCGTTTTTGTTTCTTTTTGTTTTTTTGTTTTTTTTTTATTATAAATAAACCTATTCAACCGATTTATAAAAGAACTCTTAATGACACTTTCTGGCCTTTAGCCCACAGATAATTGGCAGATCTTTTAAAAACAGCTTCTCTTTCGAACATATTTTCCTTTCTTCTTTGCTTTAAATCGTTGTTCCAGTAAGTCCTTACCATCATAATTTTCTATCCACTTAGTCAGACCATTGTGATCTTCAACGGCCATATTGTTTCCATGTTTGTTTGTTTGTTCTATAATGGGGAGAAACAAGTTCTCTGTCCATCCTGTTTATTTCCTATCTTCAAGGAAATGACGCCTTCAGAAATAATATTCATTTTATTTTCCTCAAGCTATATATATATATATATATATATATATATATATATATATATATATATATATATCATTGTTGCGTTCTGGATAAAATAGGAAATTAAAAAGAGAGAATCGAAGGTCGGTCTGTCTACCGAGCTGACGACTTATCTGATGTAAAAAATGCAATTCTAATTCTATGCCAAACGACTGCATTTTGCAAATTGAATACAACTTGCATCTTTTGTCATCACAATCGATCATTCAAATAACAGCATTTCGTTGCATGATTGGAGTTTGCATGTTCGGTGCGTACTACCACCGAACCCACCGACCGGGGGGAAGTCGGAGTGTGAGCCTCGCTATCTTAACGACATTTGACTTTTTTCTACCTACATTTATATACGTTACAAATCAAGCTAAGAACAACTGACTATTAAAGGATGAAAAAAATCTTCGCGGATATTGACGTCATTCTGGGGTCAATCTTTTTTTCCCCAAATCCATGAATTTGTTTTGCTCATGCTAAGTTTCGAAAAACACGATATAAAATTCAATATTTTTTATCCATAATATTGAATGAGTTGCATCCTCCAATTTTTTAACAAGATAAATCTCAAACTGAGGTTAAAAATTGTCGCAAAACATTGCTGATTTATTTAAGATGAAATGATCTAGTATGACATGTCTCTAATTTGTATTTAGATACATTGTTTTTATTTACAATTTTTCTAATTGAATTGTTCACCTGTATTGCATATGATCCATTATTGTACATAATTAGGTTATAATAACATTTGTATTTTATATGAATACTATCTTATGACAATTCAGATGTAGTAGAGGACGTTTTCCGTATCATAGATTCCGGGGTGGGGGCATGGGACCCTTGCACCGGATCTGGGAGTTTGTATTTTCAAAGTTTTATTATTCATATAATGAGAAAGTTGAAAGCAAAAAATGAAATAAATGTGAATTATAGATAAAATACGCGTAAACATTCATTTGATTTCCAAAACTCCGCGCATGCGCGTATGTACGTGCGGATGTGTATCGTACTAAAACGTATAGCTTGTAGACTTACAACGCTAGGGCCCTTTCGCTTATGTCTCTTTAGGCTACTAAATGCTAAGATGGAACTTAGAAACATGAGGAGCCATAGGCGAAAGGACGCAGTGAACTTCGAAACTATTCACTTAGAACGCTGTCAGATATTGATGACTTTTATTATTTTTTGTATTTTTTATTAAAAGTTTATCATATATATATATATATATATATATATATATATATATATATAATACCATGCAAGTGAATACAAATGTCACTCTCAATACTGTGACTTTGTGCCAGCCTATACCATGCATAGAAAATAATAGATGGCAGAACGGGTCATGGGAAATATGGCAGAATGGGGCGTGGGAGAGATGGCAAAGAGTCAAAGTTTATTGGGAGCTGCAAGGGACATGACGTTGTGAAGGGCCGTGATCGTCAACATTCTGAAGGACACGGCACATAGAAGAAGAAGAAAAAGAAGTGTGATATGTATATACAAGTTTAAGACAACCATAAAAATATAAACAGCAATTTTTAAAAATAATTTTGCAATAAGAGTAGACAGGTCCGGTTCAGACTCCTCCCTGATCTTTTGAACAGAAGTAAAGGTTTATATCTTGTTTCCTGCTTGGGATTTTGGTTCCTGGTAAGGTCTTTTTTATACTCTATCACTCCCAGTAGCCCTATGCGTTTTAGTGGCATTATCCCCTCGCTTGGAGTGAATTTATTGAAAAAAGTCACCACATTACTTTCATTCTTTATTTTCATGACACACTAGCATTTGTTATTTTTTGTTGGAAGAAACAAAATAATAGGAGTATATAGATTTGCCTATCACCCGGTTCACACTCCTCCCCGATCTTTTGAACAGGAGTAGAGGCTTATCCCTTGTTTCCTATTTAGGATTGGGTTTCTGGTTCCTTCTAATGTCATTGAAAGTTTCCCGCATGTTATGTATATTCAACAAAGTGTGAATATATATATATATATATATATATATATATATATATATATATATATATTGTGTGTGTGTGTGTGGGGTAGGTGTGTAGGTGCAGCAGAAATACCTCCCATATATACCTCCCACATAAAACTAAGACATTAGTGGTAATTGCGTTTTCATTTAGCTGTTTTACTAATATGATTGCGACCCTCGCTATCTTTTCAACGTTTGCCTTTTCCTACCTACATTTATATACGTTACAAATTAAGCTAAGCACAAGATACGTTCCTTGAGCGGAAATGATCGATCGAGAAAAATCGTCGAAGTAATTCGGACTGCTTTGTGGTTGAATGGGTAACAGCACATCAGATCAAATGACGGTTCCCTATAAGGTTACAGGTTCGATTTTTGTCGGTAATTAATACTGTTTAATTAAAAAAAAAGAAAAGAAAAGAGCATTTACTTAAATAAATTATATCTACAAAAATAACGTATAAACAGAATATATAATTAGAGAGGGGAGAGAGAGAAGGAGAGAGGACATAGAAATTAACTCTGCATAGTGACTGTCAGTTTCACGCCTTAAGCGATTTTCAATTCATACAGGCATCAAAAGATTAATTCAATATTATAAGAAACACGCAAAGAAGCTCAGTTCTGTTTCCCTGACCGTTGAATTTTTTCAGATGCATGCAGAGTCTCAAGAATATCATCCCAAAGTTAATCTCTGTTGGTAAATTGGCAATGTTTAACCTTCGTGCTTGAAAAAAAAAAAAAACAAAACAAAAAAAAGACGTGTCAAAATGACGGTTATTCCCTTTGACACCATTATTACTGTATACACTCTTGACTCCCTCGGCAAAGTTTATTGTCTTAAAAAGCAGTGATTGGAATTTTAATAAAAGCCAACCATGTGAAATGAATTTATCGAGCGTAGTCGGGATCATCGAGTCAAAGCGAAGGTCTTTTCTTTATCTGTATACTATGTGCTTTACCAGAACTACATACAATTTTCCTTCTCCTATACCGGTGGCCACCAAAAACTATAGAACCCCGTCTGTCCTACTATTTACCCATAGCTGGGGGAGAAGTTTTGGATTCATATCTTTCCCAAGGGTATTAGCGCATAATTGAATGTAATGAACTCAACTGGAATTCGAATCTCCGATTTCTCAATCCGAGCCACAACCCATTACTCTACTATTTTCTTTATTCTTGAGAAATGACAAAGATATTAAAAACAATATTCATTTCTTAGATTTCTTATTTGCAAGAATAATTTTATATTTACAAGTTTTATAAAATATGTGAGTCACCTATAATGGAATGTTTATGATTTACGATTTTATAAAAAAAATATATATAAAATGATTGTGAACAAGAAAATTTAAACAAACAAGAAAATTTAAATAAACAAGAAAATTTAAATAAACAAGAAAATTTAAATAAACACATAAAGATTAACTGTTAGTCCTGGGTATGACGATAAACTACATCCACTAGTAAGGCCTCTGATTGGGAGATTGTAGCTTTTGGGGAGCGTTGTTCCTAGGTCCACCCTGACCAAAGGGTGGTAACGTCTGCTAGGGTCCCAGTTATAGGCAAATAGTGAATCTACAAACAAAAACAAAACTCTATGTAAGTATAGAAATACATTTCATAGTAAAATTACCAGCAATACATTTTTATTTAAAAAATATTACCAACAATATTCATTAATAGTAAAATTACCAAAATACATTTTATAGCAAAATGACCAACAAGACATTTTATCTGTAGTTGAAGGCATACAATTGTATTCAAAATATATTTAGTTGAAGACCCCAAAAATGTGTTCAAAATATTTAGCTTCGGCATTAAATGGCCCAGAGAGGTTGGTATGCCGCTAAACAAATTCAACGAATCAACCAACGATTAACTGTAATTGTAAATTTTAAAAAAAATGGATTTTCCGGACATTTTTTCATCGCTATTGCCACATAAATTTATTAAAATAGGTTAACAGCTTCTCTTTCTCTGAACAAAACGTTGTTTTAACTTTTAAATTCTCTTGTTTTATAGTTATTTATGAAATGATAAATAATAAATATCGCATTGTAGTTGGTTTATATATTTTGACAATTTTGTAATTTTTATAAGTTTTTAAATAAAAAGATTTCTTTTCAGATTTCTTTATTTATAAAACGGTAAATGTTCTAATCTTTATAAAAGGTAAATAAATATAGCATTCTACTTAGTTGACATATTTTTATAATCTTGCAAATAGACATTGCGGAGGGAGTCAAAAGTAATAGCGGTGTCATGGGAATAATCGTCCTTTTTTTTTTTTTTTTTTTTTTACAGGCACAAAGGTTAAACATTGCGGGTAAAATGTTCACCAATATAAACCTTTCTCCTCAGAATGCTTCAAAAGTTTTTGGTCAGGTTATTGTGGGTCGAACAAATTCATTTAATGAGTGTTTTCGAAACTCATTTTATTCACATAAACATTAGTTTACTTTGCTGAATGTAATGGAGATTTTTTAATCATTTCACCCGAAGGAAATAAAAGCCACTAAAATGCAACGGGTTACTGTGGGTGAGAGAAAAATATTAATTGATTGATTGATCCGTTTTGTACGGCTTATCAACCCTTTGCATGTTATTTAAAATCAGAATTTTTTTTTTTAAATTTGAAGAATTTATTTTTGAGACAATAATAGTTTAGTGGTATAGCTGAAGGAGAAGAGGTGGATCCATACCATCCCCAAGGGAATTTGCGCGTAAGTGAATATAACGAACGAGAATTGGAACTCGGCTCTCCGATTAAGGATTCCAAGCCATTATCCATCACACCATCCGCACACCCAAGCTTACAGCACCTGGTATTCCCAATCTGTCATCCATCTACGTACTGACCAGGCTAGGCGTTGCTTAACTTCGGGAATCGGTGTTTCAATGTGATGTAGCCGTTGAAAGAAACACAGAAGACAATAACAGAACAGAATTAAAGAAGATAGACGATAACGATTGACGTTGCATTTAAATATTTGAAGATAGTTGTTGAAAAGAAAGCCGGAAGCCGTTAGTGATTTTACAAGCAAGAAGAAAAAATTATTAGCATAGAACTTGCTGTTCCAAGTAGCAATTTCAAGAGTGAAATTGTGAGACATAGTAGCCAAGCTAGTCACCAATCTAGTATTATGTTTAATTCGTGAATTCGACGTATCAAAGAGAAAAACAATTATCAGGACACCAGAAAATATTTATAGAAAAATCACTGCGTTAGGTTAGGATTTTCTTTAACGATTCTTTTTTGGATTTTGTCAATAATCTCTAGAGATCTAGCAGACAAACCAGACCAGATGTTGTAGCAATGATGCATGAACGAATGGTAGTCTTCTAAATGTACAAAATTGGTCATGACAAGAAAAAAGTATCTAGCACGACACAGTGAACCGACTTTCTAAGCAGCAGACATAGTATTTGATTCAATCTAATCATTCCATTTCATGTCAGCAGAAAACGTGAGCCCAAGAAGGTGCAATGAGTTGCTCCGCATGACTGATTGTTAGTTTCATTTTAGAGGCGTTAAACTTGACAAGCCGTTTCTTGTTCCAATTAACGACAGATTGAAGGCCATTTTCGAGACCACCTGCCAATTTGATTTTACCGAACCTGATATCAAGTCGATAACTGGTAACATCGTGAAGTTCATTGATGGAAATAAAGAACAAATTAGGTTCATATAAAACAAAACTGTACAGTCTGAAGAAGTTAATCTCTGCCAATGTAAACCTTCTTCCTCGGGATGTGCTCCATAAGCTTTCAGTCAGGTTAAGTTTAGGCGAACAAATCAGTCACTTCATCATAATGGGTGTCGTTGAAAGTCATTTTATTCAGATACTCATTAGTTTTCTTTGTTGAATGTAATGGATAATTGTTTTACATAAAAATCATATTTCTGAAAGCGTTTGGCTTCCTCTTGAATCAGAGTTTAATGTGTCTTCAAAATATCAATTTAAAGGGTGTCCTTAAAGTCTGGACACTTAGGCAAAAATGCATATTTTCAAGAAATTAAATTTTCAAAAACAGTTTATTCAATTGGAATTTGAATAAATAACATATCCAATATGATTTCCATCATTTGTGATGCATAGGTTGAAGCGCTGTGCAAGATTTACGTGACTTGATGCAATAATCCCACATTGCTATCAACTTTAGAACATTCCTTCTTTATGCATTCAATTAAGTGTGTTGCATCTGTGATTTTCATTGAATTCACCTTCTCCTTTAGCATACCCCCCCAAAAAAGAATTCAATTCTTTCTTCTTTCGACAAAACCATATAGATAATGAGATTTACTATGTGCCTAGACTTTAGGGACGCCGAGTAGATCTCAGCTGTCATCTCAATACCATCTGGAACTCGCGATAGCCTCACAACTTCACCGCCTATAATTCTACCTTAAAACCAACACTTCAGTTATGTCGAAGTCTTAACCCGTGTGTTTGCCACTAGTAACCACTTATCCTTTGATACGTCTGAATATTAGAGGGTACCACAATATTCGTCGGCAAAAACAACGGTTAAAAATTCTGTTGCCAATTTCATTCGATTTTTCTTATTGTATGCTTTTTAAAGAGTCCTTCTGATCAATCTCACAAGTGTTGCCATGTGATTTAGTACTTGAAATCCCGTGCTTTTCAACGACTGTCTCAATGATTAAAAATGTCATAATTTGGCAATGACGGATAATTTTTTTTATAAATTCTCACTTGATACGGCACACAAATTGGCGAGATAAATTACTCAACTTTTTCTTATCAGACTTAGAATGATCTTCAAAGAACTTCTTCACAGTTGGGTAGAACCAGGCGAAGATATATGAACATTTTTAAAAATCTGGAGTTATCAAATATTTCTCTTCATTCGCCACATCAGCCTTAGGGGGTTCATTTTAAAGCTTAAAACTCGTAAAGTGATTATTAATTTCAGACTTTGAAATTTATAAATGGCTGCCGTTTGTCTATATCTACGCAGAACGAATCAGCTTTCATCCTACCTGCGGAGTTAGATACTGCCACCATTCAGTAAATAAAACTTTATATTCCAATAAATATTTTATATATCGTTAAAACATATGACGAATAATGTAAGACTCAGTATATATATATATATATATATATATATATATATATATATATATATATATATATATATATATACTCCTTAGATTAATTATATTGCTCTGTATGAATAAAATACATCGAGCTCTTTTTTGTGGATCAGTTCTAATACTTTTTATATTACTATGATCCAATTGGATTATATACCAACGGATTTCTTACCTTACCATATATATATATATATATATATATATATATATATATATATATATATATATAAAAATATACTCTTAAGGTGTGCTATATTTATGGGATAAAGTGCTCAATATCAGAGATAGAGCGTGTGTAAATATAAATATGAACATTGAAGTTAACGCTTAGACAGGCTGTTTCATGCTAGACGCAATCATCAGGCCTGACGATTGCGTCTAGCATGAAACAGCCAGTGGCCTCTAAGTGTTGACTTCAATGTTCATTTTCATATATATATATATATATATATATATATATATATATATATATATATATGAATGTAAGACTCAGTATCCACAAATATGTATAAACGTGTATATATATATATATATATATATATATATATATAACGACGGAGGAATCAATTATATATAAATATATATTTATTACTCAGGTTTTTGTATAAATTTAAAATTTTATTATTATGTGTTTTAATAATTTTTTCAAGATTATCGGTACAGCTATAGCTTAGTTTTTGTGTATTTCTGTTAAATATCTTACTAAGTGGATTATTTCTGGGGAAGTGTTTCTCAATTAAATGGAGAAACTTCTGCTCTAACTTAGTACTAACCATTTGGTCAAATAGGGGAGTGTACCAAATGTTTTTTCTGTTTCTAATTTATTCCTATTATCGCTGTTGTTATGCTTTATATATTTGATGTCAGGGCACTTATAGCCACTATTTTTTAAGGCAGTGTTATAAAATTTACTATGCTTGTAAAAGACATATTCACTGGAAGAGTTATTGCTAATCCTTTATTTTATGGAAGAGGCTATGTGTTTGATTACGGATGGAGGGTGGTTAGAATTTGGGTGGATATATATTGGATTGGCGTTTGTTTTCATGTAGGGTTGGAATATATTATTAACTAGGTCTAATGTAACATCAAGGAAATCTACTTCTTTTAAATTAGCGTTGATCTTAACTTTAAGGTTGAGACTTTTAAATTCTCTGTGTATTAATTTCTTGATTTTGTCAGCTTTAATTTTTGTGGAATTTTCCACCACCATTTCCATATAACACTATGTTATCAATGTTGATATGTTGCTGGGCACTAAGTTTATATAAGATAAATAACCCAACAAGGTCTGAAGATTTAGCAGAGTCTAACGATCCCATGGAAATATCGAATTGGCCAAAAGAGTTGTTCTTTATTCACTGATCTTTATTATGGACAAGAACAGATCCTCTACAGTTCATAATAATGGCAAGCTCCTCGTTGGAAAGATCAGAGTACTCCCTGGCAAATTCCAAAACCAAAGTAAAAAGATCCCTGGGAATAGATCGGTAATAATAATCCATAATATCACATTGGATAAATGAACAATTCATTTTATTATTTATATCATTAAACCAATTTATGTCATCAGTGGTATTAATCCATTGTACAAGTCCAAGCGCTTTCTAATGAGCTGGTTGACTCTATCGAGGATGATCTTGCTAATTCTACCAATTTCTGACCCGGTAGGGATGATAATCTTGGTGGGAAGATTAACTTCAAAATCGGGTTTATGGTCCTTGTTAGTGACATAGGATTCTTTAGTACAGAGTTTGTTAACTCTGTTGCTGATTTTTAGTTTCTCGGTTATATTTTTACTTGTTGCATTAATTTTGTCAACTAAATTAACAATATTATTATCTACTTTTCTATAATTTTTAGTTAGTTTTTTTTTCTAATTAAAATATTATAATCTTTAGGAGTAATTTTGTAGAAGTTGGCTGTTATGTCAGATTTGACAAAAACCTTGTCAGACGAATGAATGTCCCTTACAACTAAGTCCAGATGTCTCTGAAAATAATTTTTGTATTTATGAAAAGAAATACTATTAATGATGTCTAATAAATTATTTTCAAAATCATATCGCCTGAAGTACAATCATAGTATTGAAACATGAAAGCTTTTGCGTAGGGATTTCAACATGTTTTTATTATAATCTTTTATAATAAATATAATAATAATAATATATTGCTCTGCTTTGTATTGAGCACTTATTAAAAAGTAAATGCTATGAACAGTAGAATTTTTCTCCATGTTTTCTTTCTCTAATTTGGATATCTCGCTCCCCTTATGGTAGAGCACTGTCTACATTTATTTTTCACAATAACATGGAAAAACCTAACTTTGAAATCTGTCTTAAGAACATTCCCAAAACAAACAAACGAGATTGTTTTGTAAAACTATTTCCGAAAACTGATGATTTACTAAGACGGATTAGTTGCAGGGCTTATTTCTTCCTCTGAGCTTACTTTTCTATTTAGCGTAGGTCTGACATTTAATTGGTTAATCAAGACATAGTCTATTTTTAATTCTGAACTTGTGTTCCCCGCCACTTTAACTTTTGGAGAAGCGGTAACATTTTGTTCTTAAATTTCCTCAAAAATCATTTAATCACCAATTACTTACCATCGCCCGAAGAAGTACAATCATAGTATTGAAACATGAAAGGTTTTGTATAGCGATTTCAACATGTTTTTATTATAAGCTCTTATAATAAAAATAATATATATATATATATATATAATTGAAACCCCTGTCGTTATATATATATATATATATATACATATATATATAAGACTCAGTATGTATAAACGTGTATACATATATATATATATATATATATATATATATATATATATATATATATATATGATAAGGTAACAAATTCGTTGGTATATCATAAATCCTAGTAATATAAATACTCTATTTTGTATTGAGCACTTTTTAAAAGTAAATGTTACGAACAGTGGAATTTTACTTCACCTGTTCTTTTCTCTCTCTCTCCCTTATATATATATATATATATATATATATATATATATATATATATATATATATATATATATATATGCTTTCGACTTATGAGGATCCACCTTAGTATTGATCAGCTAAACAGGCCGCACATAAGATTTGATTAAATGAAAGCTTGTGCAGAACTAACAACACCTTTTCGAAGAACCAATTCACGGAACTGGGGCTTTTTGTATGTCACAAGATCTCCAATCGATTCTCTTCATGTTTTGAATTCGGTTTTGTCCTTCTTCTAGACTAGCTGCCAAGCAAGACTGAAGACCCCAGTCTGTCCTACTATTTAAGACATACCCAGGATGAAATGAAGAATTGGATTCATACCTTTTCAAGGATATTTGCGTATAAGGGAATTAACTGGAATTCGATCTCGGCCCTCCGATTTCTCATTACATTCCGCCATTACGCACATCCACATATGTGTACACATACGCACACATACACATATACACACAGACACAGACACACACAGACATACACAGACACAGACACAGACACAGACACACACACACACACACACACACACACATACACATATATATATATATATATTATCATTCACAGACAGAGTGTTTCGCTGTATCACAGCTTTTCAGTGTGGCTAGACGTCCGGTTGCCTCTAGCGAGGATCGAAAACAGGCTGAATTGTCGTCAGTCAGAGATTCTACCCCTAAGCCGTTGAGATGACGGTGGATTTAAGCGTACTTATTTTTAGATAAACACACAGTGACTAAGAGAACTCGATTCGCTTTGCCGAAGAGTCTTGCATTATTAGCAGTAATAGTAACTGTTTACAAACTCATAACTCCTCCACAGGGAGCTCAACCGAAATAAATTTTTCGGGAGCATATATATTGTCATCCACAGACATATATATTCCTTAGTTCCACCAGTTCTAACCTTGTAAGTTCGACTCGAGCAGCTTATTCCCATGAACCGCTGCTTTCCAAGAGGACACTTCCCTGATCATTATAATCTTAATCTGTTCATGTCTAGAGTCAACCGTTATCTTCCATACATATCCCCATAAACTGTGCTTCTTACTCTGTAACTTTCTACCTCGAGTGGTTCTTGTGTCTTGTACAGGATGAACATCATTTTTTTTTAAAAAAGAAAAAGAATATCAGAGTTTTGAGTTGAATCCTGTCTTGGACTGGTCGAGAACTTTAATGTCGTTCAGGTATTTGATAATTTAAGCTATGCATGTATTTTTAGCGCCACTCGTATATATTTTAAATGGTAAATAAACGTGAATACAAATGCGAAATATTTTCAAACCTGCTTTAACTACTGTACATTATTAATTTTCTTTTGTGACATTATTAAATGTCTTTTTCATTGCGATTTCTTTTCTTGCGAAAGGTCGTCAAACGTTGACAAAATTTAGATTTTTAATACACAGATATTAATCTCATTCAAGCGCATCGTGAAACATGGGTGTTATACGATTATCAAATGCCTCATGACCGTAACGACTCAGTCTAATAAATAAACTGTCGTCAGAAATACGTACTTAGCTCATATGTACGCAGGAACTTGTGACATTCCCTTAGAAATGACGTATAACCATTGTTGTAAATAAAATAGAAACCATTTGTATTTATTGATTCAATGATAGTCCTTTTATTTGACTGGTGAGCAAACGTTAAATTTCGCTAATGATATGGAAGAAGAATTTGTTTTTTGAACGATATGCTAAACGCTCTGAATATAAATATAAACTCATATTCACTTACTTAAACGTGTACACATATGCATACATCCAAAACGTACGTAAATTACGTATACACACCCTACTATTACTACTACTATCCCGAACGCGAAAATGCATGCACAAATAAATGAACATACGATATATAGTTAAATACATAGGTATGTGCAAAATTTCTCAGATATCCCACTTTCGATAAGTAAAAAGTGAATATACGAGGTGCATTCCAGAAATTCTGAGACTTTTTTTTACGAGAGGCAGTTATAATGTCTTAGATTATTGTAAATTTAGCATATCATTACTATACTAATAAGCTGACCTGCTAAATTTTGTTATTCCAGATTGAAGGAGACAGCTGTAACAGCTCTTTGAACACACCCTACTAAACACTGTTCGTCATAGCTGACTAGTTTGCAGAATGCAGTCGGGACGTTTGATTATAATTTGATACTTGTTATGCAAGTTAAGTTTTGTGTTAAACGCGGCAAAAGCGCCACAGAAACTTATGAAATGCTCCGGACGACTTATGGATGAACTTGTATGAGCCGAGCATCTGTTTTTCACTGGCACAAGTGACCCAAGGTCAGTAAAAGGGAAGAGAGACGATGAGAAATGTGGGAGAGAGAGAAAGAGGGGGGCGTCAGAACACAGAAAGGCTGAGGGAATTCGCAATTTTTTTGGATGAAGATCGTCGTGTGTCTCTAAAGACAATAAGCATTGGTGTGGTAATTGCACACAAAATTATGAAGATCTAAACATGCGGATAATTTGCGCAAATTTTGTTTGCAGTGTGCTCGGTAACAAACAAAGGAAATCTCCTTTGATAGAGACGGACATTAAAACTGTCCCTCACCCACCCTACAGTCCTTCCTACAGTCATTGCTCTCTGTGACTTTTGGTTGTTCCCTAAACTAAAAGAGAACCTCGGGGGTAGTCGTTTTAAAGGTACTGGGATAAAGAAGACTGTGACAAGGGTCTTGAATACTTTTATTTTGGATGACTTCCATGGGGCCTTTAAGATATAGCTGGAGCGTTACAACAAGTACATTGAAGTCAAAGGATTCTACTTAGAAGGAGATTAGAGGTTTTATCCTTCTTTGAAATTAATAAATGTCTCTCTTAAAAAAAAATTCAAAACTTCAAGAATGCACTTCGTACTGAAGAAAGCGTCTGGTGTTTTTTTTTTTTTTTTTTGGTTGGGGAGGGATTTTAAAGTGAAATGGGAAATCTTCACATGCGCCATATATAATTACACGTAGAGATATCTATACGCAACTATGGATAAACATGTCTTCATCCCTATCCAATGTAAAAATAATACAAACGCACACAAAAAATCAAGAGGTGGTATTTGTTTATTTAAACACGCAGACACAGAAAAACACAAACACATGTATTATTATTATTATTATTATTATTATTATTATAAAAATGTGTCACTCCTGTTGAACAAACTAAAAATATCAAATTAATTGACTACTGCAACAAATTTAAAAACACCTATCCTTATTATCGGAAATAACACCTCGATGACGAAATCAAAACAATACCATACCGATATTATTGACGAATTTAAATTCCAAATAGGAAACTGCATTACCGACGAAAATAAACCTATAAATAATTGTATCGGAACACCTCCACCCTCCTGTCAATACGTCTGACGCAACGTTTCTCCGATCAGAGCTCAATATGGACACATTTAAACCAACATGGAATTATACCAACATACTCACGCAAATGTAATACTTACCGTCCACTGCAAAAAGCGTTTAAAAGTGTTGGAAGCCCTTAATATAAATAAAAACAACAAGAAACTAAGCCTTAATAATGTACTGGTGGTAGTTAGAAATTAAGAATATATTTACTTTCACCATACATAACAGCACTTACGTAGCGTACCACTTCCTGCTTCACAGAGGCTGCCAAACATTTGGGACTTGAATTTAATTTAAAGACAGAGGTACTCTACCAGCCTGCGCCTTGGTATGATTATCGCCCTACTCACATCATCATTGGTGCCACTGAGTTGAAGATGGTTCATCGGTTTACCTACCTTGGATGTACCATCACGTCAGACAAGAAAGTCGACAACAGACTGGCAAGGGCGAGCATTGCATTGAGAAGACTGTATAAACGTGTGTGGTACAACAGACACCTGAAGAAGAACATTAAGATCAGAGTGTATAGAACTATCTTCCTCGCCACTCTCTCATATGGCCCAAAGTCATAGGTCACTTATCGACACCACCTGCGATTCACTGAACGGTTCCACAACGCTGCTTCCGAACAATCCTTAACATCCACTGGAGTGACTTCGTCACCAATATTGAAGTCCTTGAAAAATCACCAGCATTGAGGCCATTCTCCTGAAGTCACAGCTACGTTGGACTGGACATGTTTCCAGGATAGAGTATCATTGCCTGCCTAAAATTTTATTGTACGGCGAGCTCTCCATCGCGGCAGAGAGGCAACAAAGAAGCGATTCAAAGATTGCCTGAAAAAAAATCCTTTGTTGCCTGTCAAATCAACCATTGCCAACCGTGACGCCTGGCGTCTCACCACCAACCATGCTGTCTCCATCTTTGAAAATACCCAGGGACACGTGGCTTAAAAGGAAGTACTACAACGCTCTGCCATCGAGCCCAGACCGGACTTTCAGCTGTAACTACTGTGGCCGTGTATGTCTGTTCTGCATTAGACTAATCAGTCACAAACGTGCCTGCAAGCGACGTGTACAGATTCCCTCTTGATCTTTGTTTTGCGGAGCCAAGCCATGACATATATGTCTTTGAATGTAACTGAGATATTGATATAAATTATTAACCCTTACGCTCCTTTTCTTTAAACAACTGCTCTAGCCGTTACCATAGTAATTTTAATTTCAATAATGAATATGCTTATAAAACGCGTAATTTTCAGGAATAAGTCATTCCAAAAAAAATTTCGCTCGAAGATGGAACAGAGCTTGGTACTTTAATTCAATTTAATTCAAATAATTATATTGAAGTTTTCGGCTCTTGTATTGAAACATGAGAACTCTTATGTAGCGTTGGAATCATATTTTTAAATAAATAATTGTGTGTGTGTGTGTGTGTGTGCGTGGCTGATGCAGGTGTTTCGAGCCCCGGCCACTCTATGATACAGGGACTCCCCCCCCCACTCTACTACATTTCAATTTTCATAAGGTAATATTCATATAAAATAGAAATTTTGTTGTAACTTAATTACGTACAATAATGAATCATATGCAGTATAGGTGAACATTTCAACTAGAAAAATTCAAAATAAATACAATGTGTCTAAATAAAAATTAAAGTCATCTTAAATATATCAACAATATCAATTACGAAGAATATTTTCCTAAATTTTAAATATTACTGGGAAGTCAAAAATTATATGAAAAAGACACGTTGTATTCCTCAAACACTTTTAGCATATGTCTGCCGCAGGAAAAAAAAAGTTAAACTTCTGGCTGTCAGTCAAGCTGTAAATCTGTTAAAATCTTAAATAAACGCCTACCTTCTGAGATATTTTAAACTAAAAGTAATATTTGTTTCAAATAAGATTAATTAAACTTTAAATGAGCTAATATTCCTCAAATAAAGTTTCAGAAAAGTATATTTTATTTTTTTGAACGATTTTTTTAATAAAGTGAATTACATTATGATGAAAGATGTTTGAAAATGGTACTAAAATCAGACAATTTAGCAATTTTAAATCGTAAACTCCTTCCAGACAATTTAAATTAGTTTTGCAATACAGCAAAATACTTTGCTTACTGGAAACATTAAATTTAATCTATTAATTTGAGATTTATATGTATATCGTTAATCATAATATAGATTATTAATGCTTAACAAAACAGGTCGTATAACAAATTACTGAAGTTTAACGCGTTTAAAGGTCAGCAGGTTTTTGTAGATAACTTCTCAAAATTAAAAAATAGAACAACAGTAGTTAATAGATTAATATATATCTATTAACGAATATATATATATATATATATATTTTTTTTAAGCATTGCGCCCCAAGCAAGGCGTGAAGCCACTAGGATGCAGGGGGTTTGGAGCGAGAGCAGATAAGAGTGATAGGAGAAAGGAAGAGGAGAAGGATAGTGGGTAGATCAAGGTAATTGGAGATGTCGATTGACATTACATTTGAATAGTTGGAGATTATAGCTTTCAGGGAAACAGTAATTGGGGAGGGTGTTCCACTGGCGAGAGGTGCGAGGTATGAAGCTATTGGAAGAGAAGAGACGGCTACATTTGAAGGTTTCTACAGTGTAGGGGTGAGAGCGGGATGCCAGCCTCGTAGGGCGCTTGAATTCATGGAGTCTGGGAACCAGAGATAGCAGCTCATCAGAGCAGTTACCATGGAAGTATTTGTAGAAAAGACAGAGAGAGGCGACGGCGCGTCTGTGAGAGAGTGACTGCAAGCAAGACGCTAGATCAGGGCCAATTAGATTACATATCCTTCTCTGGATCTTGTCGAGAACTCCGAGGTAAGCAGAAGGTGCTCCAGCCCATATATGGCAGCAATACTCCATGCAAGGGCGAATGGTTGTTTTATATATTTGAAGTATCGATTCAGGGAGAAAAATTTCCTGGCTCGGCACAGAGAGCCAACTTTCCTCGCGGTGGAAGAAGCAATTGACTCAATGTATTTGTTCCATTTCAGGTCAGCAGTCAGCGTGAGACCGAGCAGACGCAGGGAGATGCTCTCAGGAAGTTGACTATCAGACATTTTAATGGGGGGCAGGGAAGGATCTCTATGGTGGTTAATGGAGAGTAATTTAGTTTTAGTGGCGTTAAAGTTGACCAGCCAATTCTTGCCCCAGTTAACAACCGATTGGAGGTCCATTTCAAGACGCACGGCCAGGTTAGTTTTGTCGCCGACACTAGACTTGTTTTTGAGGCAGGAGTAAATTGTAGTGTCGTCTGCATAGATGCCGACCTGGGAATCTATAGCTTCAGGAAGGTCGTTGATGAAAATGAGGAAAAGAGTGGGGCCAAGGATGGAGCCTTGGGGCACACCTGCGTTAATGGGGTAGGAACTGGAGGAGAATCCGTTGAGAACGACCTTCAATTCTCGGTTAGACAGGAATGATTGTATTAGATCAAACAGTTGACCAGTAACACCATACCCCTGGAGCTTACGAAGAAGGCCGGCGTGCCAAACCCTATCGAATGCTTTGGAGATGTCGAGGGCCACAGCACGAGCCTCACCGTTATTTTGAAGGGCTTGGTAGACGGTTTCAGTGATGGCCGTAAGCACATCAGCTGTAGATCTGGCGTAGCGGAAACCATATTGCTTGTCTGAGAGCAGATTATGGGATGTGAGGTGATTAACCACTTCGGCATTGAATAGGGCTTCGAAGACTTTGCCGAATAGGGGTAGGAGACTAATAGGACGGTAATTAGTGGGGTCAGAGGGGTCTCCAGAGTTCTTAAACACAGGAACAATGGATGAGGACTTCCAGCAGTCAGGAAAACATGATTCCTTGAGGCAGTAATTATACAGTTTAGAGAGGGTGGGTGCTAGCTCAGGCGCGCATTTCTTCAGGACAATGGCTGGTATGCCGTCTCCACCACTAGCCTTGTGGGGGTCTAAGGTGGTAATAATGCCCAGTACCAATGACGGGGTTATGTGTAAGCCGCTCAGTAAGGCCTCAGTTCTAAGAGGGAAGTCTGGTATGGGAACACCGGTGGAATCGAGCGTTGAATTAAATGAGAATTTCCGAGCAAAGCATTCAGCCTTGTCGGTAGGGGAGGTCAAGACCTCGAACTGGTTGAATAAAGGAGGTATGGAGGGTTTTCGATTATTCAGGACACTCTTGCAGACTCGCCAGTAATCTTTGGAGCCAAACTTGCGAGATGCAATACGTTCCTTCATTCGAGCAGCAAATATTGACTTAGCTTCGTTGAGGACACGCTTACACTCGTTACGGGCAGAGGCAAAGAGACGTCTATTGCAGTCAGACATGTCGCTACGGAATCGGTGAAAGAAGTGATTCCTATGGGCGATGGCAGATGAGCAAGCAGCGGAGAACCAAGGGGAGGAGTGCGACTTGACCTTAAATTTCCTTGAGGGGATGAAAGCGTCGATTCCAGCTTTAACCCAGGATGAGACCTCAGAAGCACATTCTTGGACAGGGAGTGTAAAGACAACATCCCAGGGGACATCGCGGAGGAAGTCACGGAACGAGTCCCAATCCGCTCGTTGATAGTAGAACGAGGTTCTTGTGATGGGAGGTTCTTTGCAGGGCGTGGAGTTGAAGGAAACGTTGACAGATACCACAGCGTGATCAGAGTTGCCAAGCGGGCAGAGCTGTGTGGCGCTACAAGATTCGGGGATGGAGGTAAAACACAGGTCAAGAAGAGAGGCCTTGCCTGCCAGGTCGAGGGAAAAACGCGTGGGGAAGTCGACTATCTGCGTGAGGGATTGAGAAATTGAGAAGTTAAATGTTTGAATGCCAGCCCGGTCAGTAGTAGCATTCTCGAGCCACTTGGTGTGATGGGCATTAAAGTCACCAAACACGAATATATGAGCAAACGGGTGGAGAGAGAGGGCCTTGTCTATGCTGTCAGATATGCTATCAAGTATCCAACAGTCTTGAGAGGATGGAGAGCGATAGAGGAAGAAGAGATAGCTTACGGCATTGAGGAGAGATAGTCGGAGACACATGTACGACAGGTCTGGCGATTCGAGAGACAGCTCTCTGGCCAGGGGGAGATGGTCCTTGACATAGACACCAAGGCCGTGCATGTGGGTTAGAGAGTCTTTCCTGAGGAGAGGAAGGTAGCCAGGGATCGAGAGATCAGAGGAGGGAATAGACGAGACAAGGTTTGTCTCACACAGAGCCAGTATATCCGGGCAGTTTGCAGTGAGGAAAGATTCCAAACTGCAGAAGTTTGTTCTAATGCCACGGATGTTGGCGAACGAAATGTTAAGGGGTTTAGGTGATTTTTGCGGGGCTGGTTTAGTTTTACGTTTTTGATTCAATCGAGTCTTCATGTTTAGTGATTGTTGGAAGATGAGAAGGCCTGAAGTATAGAGAAGCAGATGGTTATCGACCGCAACGTGAGCAGAGAGGAGTTGGCACAGCCTGCATCATAGTGTGGCCTCAGGGTTGCCCACCGGAGGTGACTGCAGGGACACCGATCCATGCGCGTCATGGCACTACAAACACCCCGGTATTATACAACTGTTGATCAGAGCGGCCGCTCAAGACGCTACGCAAGAGTTAGGGCTCCTAACTACCAGTCGGAAACAGCAACCAGTAAACTGTCAACCGTGTACCCTCAAAATGAAGAGGCAATGCCACAGACTGCGCACGTCACGGGAGAAACACATCAGTACTCGTACAGAGGCCAGAGAGAGAGAAAAGTGCCGGGAACCCCTTCTTAGACAGGAAACAAGGTGTGAGCCTCTGCGCTTGTCCAGGGAAGGGGAGGAGTGTTGACCGGGCGGTAAGAGGGTCTACCTACTCCTATTACATATAACACATAACAGTGACAATAGACAAACAGATAAAGGCCGGGAAGTAGTTGGCAGTGCCCATTCTGGCACTATACGCGCATTAAGGGGGATAGGATGGAATATTTTTAGTATTTTATATTTATACAACACTAAGTTTTAACTTAGTATAAGTCCCACTGTTCTATTCTAAGGAAAGGGACATTTTTTTTTTTCCTCTTTTCTTTTTTGCCAGAGGTAGTGGGGGGACGATTTCCAACTACACAAACAAGTTATCAGTTAGATTAGAACAAGTATTAATGTTAAATTAGTCGGAGTGATCAAGCAACAATAGCTGAATAGAATAAATACGTAAAACATGAATATATATATATATATATATATATATATATATATATATATATATATATATATAGAGAGAGAGAGAGAGAGAGAGAGAGAGAGATATGCTATCGGATGCGTCTTTGGTAGAATGAATTTATACTCACACATGGCGGAAAGTTATTCTTCGAGTCAATTCGGTGGGACCAGTGATTGTACGGCTAGCCATGTCTCAGACCCAAGCGTCAAGTTACAAATAACGCAGTGCTGGGGGGGGGGGCGGTCAGTGATCATTCCTACCCTTCCCCAACAGTGGGCTTGGGAGAATTTGCATTAATAAAATATTTAAACCACGAGGAGAATGAACGGCAAAACGATTCCGCGAGAGGTCAAATTTTTTTTTTTTTTATCGAGCAAAAGACATAGCCACAGGGCCAAAGAATACTGAAGACATGTTAACGCGGGTGAAGGGACATTTTTCCCTTTTTTTCCAGAGGTAGGGGAGGGGACGATTTCCAACTACACAAACAAGTTATCAGTTAGATTAGAACAAGTATTAATGTTAAATTAGTCGGAGTGATCAAGCAACAATAGTGAAAAAATAAACATAAATAATGTATGTGTAAGTATTCACATACATATATATATCCTTTGGTGTAAATAAAACAGTTCTCAACTAAACACAACAGAGATTTTAAGTATATATTAATAAATATACATAATACTCCACGCCGAAAGTAAAACTTCGCTTAAACCGGTTTTATATAAAGCGCTTCAATTATCTTCAGACGTCTTTTACAATTAGATATTAAAATAAATTAACAATGAGTGGGCTGCAAAATTACTTTGCCCCCAAAACTAAAGGAATGTCCCTGAGTCATGAAATGCATATGTTGTTCTATGTATTAACATTGTATTACAATACACTTGATATATCGTTTCTCATGTTTAAGCTTACAAGAAAATCTGATTTTTAGTCATAGTTATCTACTTTCGCTATTACCACCGAATCATCCAAAAACATCCTCCATTTCAAATTCCTTTTAAATCTTCGGAACAGATAATAGTCACATGAAACAATATCTGGTGAGTTGCATGTATGGCTTATCGTTCTTCTTATTCTCTTATGCGACGTGTTCTTTTAAGTCTCGGACGATAATGGTTCTCCACAGCCTCTTGTATTTTATAGCACCAAATAACGTTTGTCCTCTTAGCTTCTGCTATTCTAACATTTATTTATATAAATTCGCTGTTTTTCTCTGAACCTGTTGCTTTCAATTTTTCCTGTGAGTGTTAAATTCTCCAAGCCCTCCCTCCTTATGCAGTCAGACATTTCAACTTTGATAGTAAATATAAGTGTCCTCTTCGTTCCCATGGAAAGAGTGATAGAGTGAGGCTTGCGTCATTTCGTCTGTGGGGTAAGTGTTGTAGGGTGGAAAATAATTTATCGCCTATAGAGACCCACAGACATGCTTGAAGTCTATCAAGACAGCACCAGTCCAAATACAACAACAATACTCACCCAAAGCTTGTTTCATGCACTCAAAGATTTCCATTGGAGTTTTCCTTCTGCAGGAACAAAGATTTCCATTGGAGTTTTCCTTCTGCAGGAACAAAGATTTCCATTGGAGTTTTCCTTCTGCAGGAACAAAGATTTCCATTGGAGTTTTCCTTCTGCAGGAACAAAGATTTCCATTGGAGTTTTCCTTCTGCAGGAACAAAGATTTCCATTGGAGTTTTCCTTCTGCAGGAACAAAGATTTCCATTGGAGTTTTCCTTCTGCAGGAACAAAGATTTCCATTGGAGTTTTCCTTCTGCAGGAACAAAAGATTTCCATTGGAGTTTTCCTTCTGCAGGAACAAAGATTTCCATTGGAGTTTTCCTTCTGCAGGAACAAAGATTTCCATTGGAGTTTTCCTTCTGCAGGAACAAAGATTTCCATTGGAGTTTTCCTTCTGCAGGAACAAAGATTTCCATTGGAGTTTTCCTTCTGCAGGAACAAAGATTTCCATTGGAGTTTTCCTTCTGCAGGAACAAAGATTTCCATTGGAGTTTTCCTTCTGCAGGAACAAAGATTTCCATTGGAGTTTTCCTTCTGCAGGAACAAAGATTTCCATTGGAGTTTTCCTTCTGCAGGAACAAAGATTTCCATTGGAGTTTTCCTTCTGCAGGAACAAAGATTTCCATTGGAGTTTTCCTTCTGCAGGAACAAAGATTTTATGACGACACGGGCTTCAACACATCAACATTTCATTCTTTCCGTTTACATTTTTCAGGGAAGGAGATTAGGGCAAAAAATGAGAACACTGATATAAACATTGAACATTTACGATATAAAATAATGTATATGACACTTCAATCTCGCTAGTGACCTGCATACAAGTCCATATATTGCGCAACAGCGAGGATCTTGGGACATAGCAACAGGATCATTTGTTGACGCTTTTTGCCGTTGTCTTTTATCTCTTAGCTGGTTAATACGACTGATTTAGAAATTTCCGATTTAACTCTGGCAGAAATATCTCGGGTTATTTCTATCGAGGGCAACTCGCTCGAAGTTAGTATGCGGCACATTGACAGTCGAGAGGTTAATCTTTAGTTTGTCTTTATATCTGAGCCACGGCCGTCCAACAGTCCTTTGTCCACTCTCAAGATGGCTATACACGAGGACTTTATGTATTCTGTCGTCACTCATCTTTGCAACATGACCAGTCCAGACTGCATAAAAATGTCTAAATTCCACGAATATTGCGTATTCTTGATGAAAGTTGTCAAAAAACCCACACAGAGGATTCGATTATAGTGGTGAAGGCGTGTTCAGAATCATCTACACTTTTTGGAACTACTGATAAAACGGAATCGGTGCAAAAGATTGCCACAGAAACGGTGAACAACAGACCTCAGGTTTTATTAGTCTCAGAGTTGAATCTCTCCGGAACAACCACCAACAGCACCGAACATCGCCTTTCTATCGATCACAGACTTGCTGCCAATTGTAGTTTATCATCATACCTGGGATATATAGAGAATATATAGAGAATTAATACAAGTAAAAAGTTTGTCATTTAGCTGATTGGTGTTACCTTCAGTATCCCGACTCCAGAATTTCGTAGATGGACCCTCCAGGAATCACACCGTTTATTCGTCAGGGGGGTATCAGCAATCGACTGTTTATACTTCACATTTTTTTTTATATATGCACATTTTATTGGTGCAAAGTTTCAGAGAATATGTGTGCGTGCGTTCATGCGCCCGTCTGTGTGTACGTGTATAATGCTGTGGTTATTTGTCATTTTTCTTCGTTTTTTTTTTTCACTTTACACACTGCTGATTGATTTTTTAAAACTTTTTCTGTTTTTTTCTAAAAATTTAGTTTTAAGGTATGCTATTTTTATGGCTTAAAATGCTCATTATCGAGGATAGAGCGTATGTAAATGTAAAATATAAAATTGGACATTAACCTCAATGTCCACTTTTACACACACACACACACACTCACACACACACACACACATATATATATATATATATCAAATACGTGGTGCAGTTCAATTTATATTACAATGAATCATTCATACAAAAGTAAATTAGTAAAGTTAATGAAATAAAATGGTGAATTCACTTCGCTAACAAAATTTTAAAAATGCATTAACCCGCTAACCACTCGATGAAATTTATGATCCTTGTTTTTAAAATTATAAACTGCATTAGGTTTTCCTTAAATATACACGTACTTTCGACAGGTTCTCCGGTTATCATCAAGCATGGAAACTATTTTCTTCTGTGTAAAATCCAGGTAGCATCCGAGACGAAAACTATAATGCAAATATATATATATATATATATATATATATATATATATATATTTCAATGTGTTATTGAGAACAGATACAAACTTGTGGAGCGTGCAGTTGCAACGCTGAGGTTGAATTTTTTAAAATTAACTTTGCTAATTTACTTTTTGTATAATTGATTCATCGTAAGATATATATATATATATATATATATATATATATATATATATATATATATATATTTTATGGTTTCTCTCTCTTTATATATATATATATATATATATATATATATAGAGAGAGAGAGAGAGAAACCGCAAACGTTTTTGGCTGTAATGTGGATTTTTAAAAAAATATACATTTCCATAATTTTGTAACACGTGTTTCGGGTCTCGCGTCTTTCTTCAGGCAAAGTGTGGATATTTCCACACATTATTAAAATGAATTAATTTTCCTTATGTTCTTCGATGTTGAGATTCTCGATGTTAAACATTCTCCTTTTTGGGTGGTAGTGACACAAATGTCTTTCTTGGACTGTCAGTGAGAAAGTTCTTTTGCTTGAAGGGTAATAAAACAAAATTGGTCCGAGAAAGGGTTTGGTTTGTTTTGTTTTGTTTTACGGCATATCAACCACAATGCGTCATTTAATGCCGACGACTTTTTTTTCCTGGTAATATTTTGTTTTGTCAAAATTCTATTTCTGGTAATATTTTTTTCCTCAACATGTATAGCTCGTAATATTATTTTAAAAAATGTATTGCTGGTAATATTTTTTTTCAAAAATATATTGCTGGTAATAGTTTTCTTTTCCTTGAAAAATTTATTTCTGGTAATAATTTTTACAAAGTATTTCTGGTATACACTTTCATAATGCCTTTTACCTCAGTTTCGGGGTTAACTATTTGCCCATAGCTGGGACCCTAGCAGGTGCTACCACACCAAACCAGGGTGGGCCTGGGAACACCAGCAATTAAGAGGCGGTTCCAAGTTCCTCAAAACCTCCTGATCAGAGGCCTTGCTGTTGGATGTAGTTTATCGTGTTACCCGGGACACGGATGTAGTTTATCGTCATACCCAGGACGACCGAGAAAGGGTGTGTGTGTGTGTGGCCGAACTCGCTTCTGAGCACACCTGTCTTCCAGGGCGGCTAGCAAAATACCTATTACGGACGCCTGCTCAACCCACAGATATCAAATATAGATTATGCTGCACCTAAACTTAGATGCAATTATACGCATAATCTGGCGTAATTGTTTTTTAACAAAGCCAGCAAGCTCATTCTCGTTTACGATGACAGCTGACTTCGGGCTTCAACAGTTTATTATCAAGAAGTCATCTTCCTGACAAATCGACCACGGTGAGAACTCGGCTTTTATGGCCATTCTAACCACTCCACCACGCTCCTAGTCGATATGAAAATACGTTAACTTCTCATCTACCCGGCTGACGACAACATATTCGAGAAAGCTATGT
>CAHIKZ030005408.1:1882500-1905000 GCA_903632075.3 Acanthosepion pharaonis | reverse complement strand
GTGTGTGTGTGTGTGTGTGTGTGTGTGTGTGTGTGTCAATTACGCTTGAATACTGAGTGCAATCATCCCTGGGTGCCCCATACTGTATTATACATGTTATTATTCTTGATCTTGTTTTTTTTTTTTCTTTTTTTGTTCATCTCAAGGTAAAAAAAAAATGATTGTTTTTTTGCGATGGCTATTACATTAAAATTGCAACTTTATAAAACAAAATCAAATTTGATTCTGGAATGTCAGAAACTGTTAAATTAGTATTAAATAAAGTAGATATATTTGGCTTAGGCTTGCTTCAGAATGTAGGAATATTGCATGACACCAGTCTTTCAAGTTGAGATGGCCTGTACATCTACTTTGAAATTCACCACCCCAAAATCAGACCTGAAGGCGATGAGAAAATACGTAAACACATCATCGACCCTGCATATTTGAGAAAGCTGTTTTTATAGATATAGATTTCCAATAGCGATGAACTCTATTTTCCTTTGTCAGTAGCAAAACATTCAAGTCGGATGTTTGCAGCTAATTCAATTCATTCCTAACATTACTCAATTGACAATCTATAGCTTTGCTCTGACACAGACACTTACCTGGCACATGAGTTAACCATTGCCAATAAGGGTTGCTGAGGCGTGGTTATCGCTCTTGTATTGTACGTGGAGCTATGTTTCTCCTCATTTTAGGTGGGAGAAATTGCTCAGCCACGGCAATTCCAACTCTGTGGCAGCACCTTCCTCACTGCACTAAAGAGGGTGGCTCGGTGTAATACTGTGACAGTGGTCTCAGGGATGGGGGAGAAAACAATCTTTGTCCTTGGCCCATATACATTTTTTTTTTTAAGCATTTCACCCCAAGCAAGGCGGGAAGCCACTAGGACGCAAGGGGTTACAGAAAATTTAGAGCAAGATCAGATAGGAGTGATAGAAGAAAGGATGAGGGTAGTGGATAGATCAAGGCAACTGGAGATGTCGATTGACATTACACTTGAATAGCTGGAGATTATAGCTCACAGGGAAACAGGAGAAGGGAAGAGAGTTCCACAGGCGAGAGGTGCGAGACATGAAGCTATTAGAGTAGAAGTGACGGCTACATTTAGGAGTTTCGACAGTGAAGGGGTGAGAGCGGGATGCCAGCCTCGTAGGGCGCTGGAACTCATGACGTCTGGGAACCAGCGAATGCAGCTCCTCGGAGCAATTTCCATGAAAGTATTTGTAGAACAGACATTAGTACGCGTATGCCGCTCTCCACGTTAAGACGACCTTGTGTCACATCCAGACTTGGTGGGGAGGTCGGGTAAATATGCCTGATACAAAGACACTAGTGTGGGGAACCTGGCGTAGAACGAACTCGCTGTTCAGACTAGCTTATTACACTGCACCGATGTGTCTTTTATTTAACTTAGTTTAGTCTGGCACAAGATCACAAGTATAGAGCACCCAATGTGACACGAACTCATTAAACAGAGTCAACCTGGTTAATTTGCTAACCATTTCCCTAGTTCATAAAATTAGTAAGTTTACTTTAATTTTGGTACAAGGCTGCGAGTTTGAGACACCCAGTGTGGCTCGAACTCACTACAAATGGTCATGCATTGCTAACTTGCTAACCACTACCCCACGATGTGTCCAACCTGACAATCGATATTTCTGTGTTGTTATTTACGATGCTGAACTTAATTTTGCACAAAATCACGGGTATGGGGCATACAGTGAGGACCGAAATCACTATCAGTATTCAACCAGACGTACTCGCTAACCCTTTACTGAGCTTCACGCCCCCAAGTCAATTTCTATGTTGTTATTTATTAAGTTTAGCTTAGTTTAATACAAGGCCACGAGCATGTGATAGGAGATAATAAAATGGAACATAGAACAGGTCACACGTGGCATAGCCTTGCCCAACACTACACATTGTTGCAAAATAAAAAATTAAACTAAAAAACTCGAATCATGTTTTTAAATAGACTTGCAGTCCTGGGTATGACGATAGACTACATCCAGCAGGAAGTTTTTAGGAACATGAAACCACCTCCTTAATTGCTGTTGTTCACAGGTCCACCCTGATCTGGCGCAGTAGCACCTGTTAGCTATGGTCAAATAGTGAACCCTGAAACAAAAACAAAACGCTATGAAAGTATAAAAATAGATTTTAATAGTAAAAATAACAGCAGTACATTTTTATATAAAAAATGACCAATACTTATTTGTAGTAAAATTACCAACAATACCTTTTATAACAAAATGACCAATAATACATTTTATATAAAAGACCAACAATACCTATAGTAAAATAACCAATAATACATTTTTAAAAGAAAATGTCCATCAATATATTTTATCTGTAGTTGAATGAATACAATTGCGTTCAAAATATATTTAGTTGAGGCCATAAAATTGTGTTCAAATTATTTAGATTTCAGCATTAAATAACTGATACTGGCAACCAACCAAACAAGCAACATGAAAGAACATTTTCATGGCATTAATCCGTATATCATACAGTTTTTAAAAAAAATCAAACTGCATTCCAAAATATAACTTCAACAAAACTACAATATAAAACACATATCACTACCTCTTGTAATCATTTCCACACAAATATGTATATGCACAAAAAGCTGAGTATCATCTACCATTTATACAACTGTGAAAGCAGAATGACATACATATTTTTATTACTTCAAAGCTCCCATGAAAATTAAATTTTGGCATTAAATGACCCATGAGTTGTTGATGTGTCGTGAAACAAAGAAATCAAACTTAAATAACCTCACCGGATCGAAACCATGTGGATATTATGCAGGGCGTCAAACTCGTTCAGAAATATCTAAATTCTCAGCTGTATAGAAGCGCTTTCTCAGATCAATGATTGAAAATAGTTTTGATTTAACAAAGCGTGTAGGTTTTCGTGAGGATCATCTTTCTTCAAACGTCGTGAACTGGCGCTCAGAATCACAAAGGACTGTACGAAATCACGGAACCCATATAACTTGAGGATTCTCAACAGCAGTAACAACTAAAATAGATATATCTAACTCGAAGTGTCAAGGTATTGACTTTCAACAGTACATCAAACAAAAGGTTAAGAAGAGAACCTCCATCAATACTGGAAAGAGCGATAACAGCTACTGGACTTGAGAAATCTATTTTCTTGAAATAATTTTTAAGAGAAAGCTTTTGTAAATTCAACCGAACATAGCACTGATTCCTCGAGCAATGAAGGCCAAATGTTTCCTTATAAGGAAACACTTAATATTACAATTAGCAATGGTCAGTCAGACAAAGCTGCTAATCATTATCCAACGCTGTGGCACCCAAGTCACTTTCTGTCTAGGCTAGTATTTAACTGTGGATTTTATGACAAAGATAGGAACTTGATCTTTAGTCCAAACATGTCGATAATTTTATATTTGTCATCTGACTAAACAAAATAAATAAAATGTTTTAGAAGATTTTACATGTTGTTGAAATAATTGACACTTGAAACGACATATTTTTTTTCAGTGTGTGACGATTGTCGAAATTCATTCAAAAGAAATATTTCTACTCATAAACAACTCAAACTGGATCTTATTTTTGATAGTTAAAAAACAAACACACAAGGTTTTACGATTGTGACTGTTATTTGCTGATAGGTTTTTTTTTTTAAATTTTCATAATTAATACTAGATTTTTATTTTAAATTTAATATTGAATTTTTATTTTTATAATTAATATTGGATTTTTATAGTGTATCTTAATGAGTCAACCAGATAAACTCGCTAACCCTAAGCTCACTCTGAGGTGCTCAACTTTCTATGTTGACCAGTATTTAACTGTGAATTTTATGACAAACTTCGAAGGGAATTTGATCTTTAGGACATGACAGGTCCATAATTTTATCATTGTCCACTGACTATAGACAATGAATAAATTCCTTTAGAAAATTTATATTATAAGAATACAATATTACAAGATCCGACTGGACGCAGCTATTGCCCAATCAACGGTGATCTATTTTAATGTTATCTGGAGGAAGACCAAGAAAATGTGCAGTTATGCTGACGTTTTTCATATACGTTGCTTTAGGATCATACTGTCCATCTTCTGTCGTTATCATGTTACGAATGAAGAAGTCCCAGAGAGAGTATTTTGTATAATCTACAAGACACAATCACCATAAGATACTTGGTCACAAAGTGACCAGCCAAAGTGTCCTTGAAATAAAAGCCAGAAAAAGAGGAATAGCACGAAAGACAGACCTCTTAAAACATGGCGGAAACCATAAAAGATCTCACAGAGAGGGACCTCACCTGGGATCAAGGTTGGGAGAGAGCAAGAGAGAGAGAGAACTCATGATTTAATATTCACAATAGAACCGGAGGAACAAAGACTAAGATGTTTTTAAATCTTACGTATTTTTTTTTACTAATGTTCATCTTATACAAGGCCTAAGAGCCACTCGCGGTAGAGAGTTACTGAAAAAGTTTGTTGCGTGGAGTGTGGATGGTAAGATTAGGAGGTAAGATGAGCAGTTTATGAGGATATGTGGTAAAAGTAACAGTTAACCTTAGACTTGAACAGGTTAAGGTTGTAGTGCTCTGGGAAACATCATTTTGGGAATCGATTCCAAAATGCAATGGTTCCTGTGAAGAAGCCGTTCGAGTGGAACTTACTTCTCTTCATATTAAAGATGCTGGGAAAATGGTTGCTTCCCTGTCTTACTCTATTAAGTACCAGACTCCTCCTGACATGCTCAACATTGGAGTACTGCTTCACTTTCCCGTCTTAATAGAGTCCAAAAGCATCTACGCTGCCTTGTGAGTAATTAATTATTTTCCACCTTGAAATCACTTTCCGAAGACGAAACGTTGCAAGCTTGTCGCTACTCAATTGCTATTTCCATGGAATTTTTTCAGATGAGCTATATTCCTTAGTTTCTGTTATAGTGGAGCACACCTATTCTATAGTTAATAGACTCTCCCACCTATAATAAGTAGGAGTAGTAATAGTAACGAGGGGTCAGTGAGTGAGTGAGTCAGTCGGTGAGTCAGTCGATGTCGGACGATAGTTAGTCGAAAGTATCAGCGACCACAACGAGATTACTTTGCGTTATACCTATTATATCAAGTTCCTAACGTTTTGTACGTCGAACCTATTTTAGGACCGACTTAGTACAAATACAAGCCTCCACTGTGAAATCACTCCACAACAGTTTCACCTACTCTAACACAGACAGCTAAAACCAGCCACGCACACTTAGGTGAACCACCCTCATTTCCTTCGTATCCCATTAGTAAGAAGAAAGTTCCACTCGAACAGTTTCTTTCCACAAACTGATACTTGGTGGAACTGACTATCAAGAGAATGCATTCTCGACGACTATAATCTTCAGTTGTTTCAATTTTATTCATGTGTTCTAATTTTTAAATTTATTGTTAATTATCCATAATATCTGCAACATTTGTCAACAAGAAAAGTTAGCAATAATAACATTTCCAGATCAAAAAACCTTTTCAATGACAGATCGGAAATTATGACTTGTTGGATCCACACTAAAAAGGTTCCTTTTGAGTTCGTATGAACTCGGATGAAAAGAAAGTATGTACATTTCATTTACCCCCCCACACACACACACACCGATACATTTCCAATATCTTGCTTTTCTCCTCCTACTACTACTCCTCTTCTATCACACTTCACGTTTTGCGTTTATTTATTTTTAAATAATAAAGCGTTCATTAATTTTTAAAAGCATAAAGCGTTAGGAAATCAATTGACCAAAATCGCCTGAAGATACCAAAAAGTTGAAACCAAGGCAGTGAAATCGGCTGTTCTCTTAATTTTTTAAACACACACACACACATATATATTATTTGATGAGAATGAATAGAGTATAATTCCATCGTTCATAACATTTAATCTAAAAGAGGGCTCAATACAGAGTAGTGCAATGTTATTTAATTTAGAATATTACACTGAAAACATGTCAAAATCGCGACACAATTGCAGTTGTGTTTCAATGCATATCAATGCATCTCATGAGGCGATTGTAAATTACTGGCGAGTGAACGATTTATTTAGATTTAAAAGCAAAATACAACCTCCTTTATGAAAAAAAAAGAAAAAAAGAAAAAGGGGGTTATAAGGTTTGTGGACTTTACTTTGATGAACCAATTAAATATGACCTACGTTAAATTTAAACTAAGCGAAGAAGCAAAAATTAAAAATTATTTTTTATAAATGGGTTATGACCCGCAGATTGGCAGCTAACGGCAGCCAGATATAAACTTAAAGCGGATACATATGGTTGCATAAAATATACACAGACAATGCAGTTTCCTAAGAAATAAAAGGGTGGGGGGAAGAAAGGCAAATTAGCAAAATGCTAAACAAGTTATATGCTTTGGAATTACCTACATAATTTTTTGTAGTTGATAGGTAAATGGCATCTTTAAGAAACTAGTAAATAATTTAAACATATAGAATTATTTGGTAAATTAATATGCAACTGTTAAATAAAGATTCTTCAAATAAAATGTTAAGAACACTAAACAATTAATGTAAAATGTCAAAAATAGCAACTAAATACCAATACATACATACAAAATGTTACTAATACTACAAAGAAATTAATACAAAATAACATTAAATCCAGATTAATCTTACAAATAGAAAGATAAGCCATATATAGTGCAACGCAGTACAACTAAAATATAGGAAAAAACATTATCAAATTCCAAAGTTTAACTAAATTGTAAGGTAAAAGGTAAACTATTTTTGGCCGAATTTTCTCTACGTTCAATTTTTTACTGAAATAATATCTTCTTTAGAAAATTGTAAATAATAAATAGGACGAACACTCCCAAATTAAGAAGTACACGTAAGATATCGAAAAGGGGGTTGAAATATACGCTCCCTACCAATATTTCCCCATAGATTTTGTAATAATATAAACTTATTCAGTACAAAAATTCATTCATTATTGAATAAGTACGGAACATTTCATTTGAATCGAATGATTCCCTGATTTTTGGTATTTTAAAACAGGGCAGGGATTTTTTTTACTTTCATTTTGTTGGTACCAATGAATAGATTTTCTTCCCTATCTTTTTCTACTTGTATATTTTCTAGTGTAAGCTGTTGCGGGGTCCCCTGGAGGGGCGTACAGAATATAGGATATGGCCTGTGCGTCCAAGTAAAGAAGAGTTACAGGATCCCCATAAACATTTAAAATTAAATTACGTAAATCTGATAGGTCAACAAGAGCATAACAAAACGACAAGCTTAAATTAATACAAAATTTATTTACATAATATATATATATAAAAGTAGTGTTTCAATGAATTAAATGGAGGGAGAATTAAGTAAACGGAGGAATAGTGACCGAATAGAAGATCAAAGATAAGATAACTGAGGCTAAGTGTTAAAAGTAGAATCCACGTAAGTTACGTTGGCTGGAAAAGCCAAACTTCGAAAGTTCAGTTTAAATGTCCGGTGCTGGCATTGAGGAGTTTGCTGGTTAAATCAAACGATGGACTTTCCGTAGTATTTAATACGGAATACGCAATAGGTTGTTTGAAGTCTGGACGATATACATGGAGCAACTTCCTAAAGCAGGTGAGTTAAGTTGACAGAAAACGCCGATGGTAGATAATGTCCGGTGATGCACTGAGTGAACCAAGTGCGTTAGAGTGAAAAGAAACACCGGAATTTGAGAAGTAAAGGACCGGTAGTGCGTTCGCAATGAGGAGTTGAAGATAGGCATAAATAGCTGTACTGTCCGGTGCAGGCGTTGTAATGAACCAAATGAGTTAGGTTGAAAAGAAACACCGAAAATGTTCTCTCCGTGTGTAGCCGGAAGTAAAGAGCTGTGGTGGTCATTAAATGCGCAAGTCCAAAAAAGCCCCGGTGAGTAGCTGTTGCAGCCATTCTATGAGAAGGTCCAGAAATGCCAGAAGTAGGATTGACTGTTGGCCGTTGCAAGTGTTGGTCAGTGCAGGAACGAAAGCCAGAAGTAGAAAGCTGATGTTGTCAGTGTATGCGCAGATCAGAAACGGCGGAAGTAAAGTAGGAACGCCGGAAGTTAAGGAACTGTGGTAACTGAAAGTAATAAAGGCCTGGAATGCTGGAAGTAAGAGTAGATAGGAAAGTTTCCGTCCAGTTGGCAGACAAAAAAAAAAAAAATTGCGGGTTGTAACTTAACACAGAACCCGTCCAAGCGCCCTGGTTACAAAGATCGCGGTTCTGCGTTCTTCCTCCTTCCTAGATCGGCGAAAAAGTCACAGGTTTATATAATAGATGTGTAGTCATGTCGCCGAGCTTGATACATACTTAATAGCTAAAAATTTAACTACTGAGTTGCTATAATGTATTAAAAATAGGAAATGTTCAAGGGTACTATTTAGATTGTGTCAATAATAATCAACTAAGAAAAATGCGCTTGATTATAAAATAAGCCCGCCATGTTGCATAGAAGAAAGTGGGGTGATGCAACGAAGAAAAAGCAAAGGTTTCGAGGTAATATATCGTCCGCCATGAACATGAACGGGAGTAGCGAGGGCACTTTGATAAGGGTTAACCTGAACCGTTACATTTCCCACATATCTCCTAAAATTCACCTTTTATACTATTATCACACATACAACAAACTCTTTATGTCCACTACATTGTGGACTCTTCCTGTCCCTTCGATATAGGAATCACTTTCTGTATGGTAACCATTGAATTACCTCACAACACCTGCCATCTCTTACACCTAATCTATTCACTTCTGTACCCTTGCTTCTTACACACACACACACACACACACACACACACACACACATAGATACACACACAAATTAATCAGAATTTTTAAAAAGAGGGAGATGTTACGTGTGTAAGTAACTGAGTGCCATCAGTTATGTCCTGTACGGTAGCCAGTGAGCAAACACGCGTTACTCCTTTTTTCACTAAGGATCACCCAATACAAAGCCCAAGAGCCACTCAAGGTAGAGGATTACTGCGAGTTGTATTAGCTTAAGTAAGGACAAGTATTAGGAGTATAGTGTTGAAGTAAACTTTGGAAGGAACCGGAAACCCAATCCTAAACAGTAAACAAGGGATAAACCTTTACTCCTGTTCGAAATATCGGGAAGGATCTTGATACAACCTGTCCTCATTCATTATCCCTACGAGACCCCAGACGAAATATAAATTAAAAATCGGTTAAAATAAGAATGTACTGAATGAAATAAGTTTTGAAGTGTTGGAGTTCAAATATGTAATTACTTTACTAGAACTTACTTTTAACTTAACTGTTTTTTTTTTGGTGATTTTTTGTGCTTTTTATCGTAACTTTACTCAGGCCAACAATTCGTAACGAAAATAATAATAACGAATTAATAATAATGATTGACAATGCTTCATTTAAAACAAAAATAAATACCAGTTTGAATAATAATGGCTGACAATGCATCATCTAATAAAAAATAAAGATGAAAGTAAATAATAGTCAAAAATGAATAATAATGGCTGACATTGCTTCATCTAATAAAAACCGAAGTTGAAAGTAAATGCTAGGCAAAAATTATTAAAAATGGCTGACAATGCTTCAGCTAATAAAAATTAAAGATGAAAGTAAATACTAGTCAAAAACTGATAATAATGCTTTTTATCTAATATTAATAATAATAATAACAATAAAACAATTTGAGGTCATTGATATCACTAATATAAAAAGAAAAAAAAAAACAAATATGGCACAGAAAGAGGTCAGGAAATGGAGTAATGAGTTTAAAGGTTATCCAATGTTCTTTAAAGTCATCAAATGGTAAAACGGCTGATCGTTTACCAGGATTCCCTGAGAGTAAAGAAACGTGAGTTCAAATTTATCCTATATTTTACTCATTGTTGGATATTGAAAGCTTAAATAAAGTTGAAATATTAAGCAACTAAAGAAACCGAATGAATAAAGTACAAAGAAAATTAATGATAGTCGACAATGTATCAACTAATTAAAATAAAAAATGAAAATAAATACCAATTAAAAATGAATACAAATGGCCGACAATGCGTCGTAATAAAAAATGAAGAGGCAAGTAAATACAAATGAAAAAGTAATAATAATGTTTGATAGTGTTTCATCTAATAATAAATGAAGTCTTCTAATAAAAAATAAAGTTGAAAGTAAATAGTAGTTAAAAATTAATAATAATGGTTGACAAAGCTTCATCTAATAAAAAGTACAAAATGAATAATAACGGCTAAGAGAGCTGCATATAATAAAAAATAATGATGAATATAAAATAATAAAAAAATTAATAATAATGCTTGATAATGCTTCATCTAGAACAAATGACGATGAAAATTACTACTACTCAAAAATAAACAATGTTTAACAATGCTTCAGGTTATAAAAACGAAAATAAATACAAGTAGAAACAATAATAATAATGCTTGACAATGTTTCATCTAATAAAAAACCGCGATTTATAAGGTGGAGATTTGCATATGAATACAACAAACACGAATGCCAATATGCAAGTGACACCTACAAAATCAATTATCACAAAGCAGAATTTGAAAAGTGAAATATAACTCATATTATTTCACTCCCAAAATATCTGATGAAGCTAAATATATAGCTAAACATGTCAAATTTATAGTTTTTTTGTTCCCCTACCTGTTCCTTATTTTATTCAGTCTGATTTAATCCATATTTTCAGTATATAGTAATATAATTTCAAAATGTCTTCTGCAAGTCTTTCATCTTTATGGATTCTTATTGCTGGCGCTTTATACTTTGTTCGCGGTTAATGGGAAATTAATGGCAGAAGCACAGATTGAGTCAATGAAGCAAAATGTCCGATTTAGATGCACTGACGAATGATAATCCGCCTTTAATTTCCTCCAATAAGGATGTGAACCAATCGATCAGTATAGCTGTTCAGCATTTCTAATGGCGTCTTATATTTTAATTATTACCTTGATCTCGTTATAACCAATGAAAAGCCTCCAATGTTATTTTAGTGCATACATTGTTGACCTCTATTAATGGCGGCCAAGAACAATACGAATCAGTTATAATATGGCTAAGACAGACAAGACAACGGAACAGTAAATTTAGACAACGTGGAGATTGAAATGAATCTGTCAATTGCATAAACGAATGCAGCAAATTGTTCCGAGAGAAATGAGCATAACTAGATTGGGGATGTTGATTCACTGAGAACTGTTCAAAAAAGTGGGATTTGACCATACAAAACTATGGTCTTGGTATAAACCACCCAGTTTATGACATTGCTGCAACGTTACAATCATCAGCATCATCATCATCAGCATCATCATCATCATCCCCCCACGACGACGACGACGACGACGACGCCTTCCTTGATGAATTTCACGATATGCTGACTATATATATATATATATATATATATATATATATATGCATGTGTATGTATGTGTATGGTGTGTTTTATAAAAATAGTTTTAAGGTATGCTATATTTTGTGTTAAAAGTGCTCAATATTAGGGATAGAGCGTATGTAAATATAAGAGTAGTCGCTGATATCAACACCGAGTTCATGTTTGAATGTAATCTTAATAAGCTAAACATTGCGTTCATACATGAAACGGACTCTCACCACTCAGTGTTGAGCGTAGAGTCTACTCATATGTAAAAGGACAATATGAATAATGACAAAAGGAAAATTTATCTTAGCCGATGCTTTACGTCCTCTGAAGGACTTTATTAAGGCAAATATAAGGATCTTTATAAATACTTGTAACAAAATAAATTAATGCATTTGTCTTGATAAAGTCCCAAATATGACGAAATGCGTTGGCTAAGATACGTTTTCCTGGTGTCTTTATTCACACACACACACACATATATATATATATATACATATGCACATTTCATTGAATACGACAGACAAGCTGCTTTTATTTTTTTTTATACAATTTCTCTTGCGATCTAATAATTTTTTTCTTTTCATTTTTCAAAACACATTATTATTCTTATTAACACATATATATATATATATATTTATATATATATTTATATATATATATCTTTATATATATATATATATATATATATATATATATATAAACTAAGATAAATAAGATAATTTTAACAACAGATTTTGTTTACTGCAAGAATCATTCAAAACTGAAGAGGTTGAAAAGAAGGAACAAGTCCTATTACAAAGTGATAAAAATATTTGTCTATTTTCGTGACTAATTATATAAAGTCTGGTAAAAAAAAATCAGATAAAAATTATAACAACGAGGAGATAAAAGAATGAAATATTTATATAAAAAAGAAAGAAAAATCTGAACGCGATAAGATTTCGCGAATGCTTAAATATAATCCATTTTCTAGATTGGTAGAGAAATAGAGAGATTGAGTACCACCAATAAAGGAGATATGCATCGACAAATAAGGATACTAACAGGACAGAAGATGTGCTTGTCAACAGGCTGCATAAAATCCAAGGATGGAACGCTAATATTAGAGAAGAGAAAATTTCTTCAGGGCTGGAACGAATATATTGGAGAACTCTTCCACGACGAAAGAGAAAAATCGGCAATAAACAGAACTATCGACGTGACTGAAATTCTAAAAACCGAAGTAGAAGCTGCACGAGCCAAATTGAATAGAAACAAAGCGGCAGGGCCAGACGGAATTGTAACTGCTGACAGCCTTAGGTGATTTTGGCATAGACAAAATTGTAGAGATGATAAATGAAATCTACAACAGTGGTGATATACAGGAAAAGTTAAACAGATCTATTTTCTTAGCACTGTCTAAAAAACCAGGCACAAACGAATGTGAACTCTACAGAACAATCATTCTAATGAACCACATAACAAAACTCATCATCCGTATTCTGATGAATAGAGCGCGCAGCAGAATCAGGACAGAGATAGGACAAAAACAGTGCGGGTTCGTTAGACACCGGAACAAGGAACGCGATATTCATACTCTGGATGTTATCAGAAAGAGCAATACAAATGCAGAAGGACGTGCACATATGTTTTATAAGGCGTTCGACAAGATACGCCACAAAGATCTGTTAGAATTGCTCATCAACGTTGATATATTTGGGAAAGATGTTAGAATAATCAAGAACCTATACTGGCAGCAAATGGCCCCCATATGGATAGAAAATGAGTTCAGCAGATATACAAAAATAGAAAGGGGCGTAAGGCAAGGAAATGTCTTCTCACCGGACTTATTAAACCTATATAGCGAGACAATTCTGAGAAAACTGAAAATCCTATCAGGATTCATCATTGGCGGCCACAATCTTAACAACATAAGATACGCAGATGACACAGTGCTCATAGCAGATACGGAAAAGAAACTACAAAACCTCCTATAGAAGATAGCGAAGGAGAGCGAGAACAAGGGACTAAGCATAAACTGCAAGAAGACAGAATGCATGGTCATTAATAAAAATAAAAAATAAAAATGAGCCCAAAATGCGATTTACAGGTCGGGAACACTGAAAACAAGCAAGTGCAGAAATTTAAATATCTGGGAAGTGTTCGGACAGAGGACGGTAAGTGCGACGCTGAGATCCGAAGACGTATTGGGATGGCCATAGGCGCATTCCAAATAGCTAGGCAGAGTATTACAAGACAGGCGGATTTCTTGGTAACAAAGAGTACTGAACTGCTGTGTCATCTGCGTATCTGTCCTTCTTTACGGTAGCGAATGTTGGACAGTCTCCTCAAAGAGGAAGAAGAGACTCAGGATAATGGTGATATGGTTCTACAGAATGATGCTAAGGATATCATGGACCGAACATGTGAGCAACAATGACGTTTTGGAGAGGATGCAAACAATGAGGAAGCTTATACTTAGCATCAAGGGAGAGGCAGCTGAAATTTCTGGGACATGTAATGAGAATCTGATACTCACAGGGCGGATAGAAGGAAAGAGAGACAAGGGAAAGCAATGCGTGACATAGCAAGTGGATGGCAGAACAAGGTCCGGGAGAAGTAGCAAAAGGACAAAACATATTGAGAACTACAAGGGATAGGGAAGATGTGGAGAGCCATGATCACCTACGTCCTGAAGAGACACGGCACATAAAAGAAGAAGAGGAACCTGTGTTAAAAAAACAGATTTAGTTGACATATCGAAGTGCAAAACGGAACAGTTTTACAATAATTGTACTTAAATAACCTGTCGCCGATACAACATTTTATTAAAGCTTTATAAAACGGACATTTTAAAATGTATATAAAATATATACAAAGAATATAAAACAAAACGGTGGAAAAACAAGTATAAGAAAAAAAAAAGGACTTACCATAAAAGAGCTGGATTTGAAAAAATAAAAGCAATAACAAAAAATAACAAAAAAGTGCTACCCGGTTATGAATCCTCGCTCTTCAGTGTCAATCGAAGACAAAAATATGTGTACAACGTTGTGCACATTTTTTAAAAAAAATAATTTTTCGATCCACCACTTTTACGGAATTGAAGTGAGGAATAAAGAAAATTGTGGAGTAATAGTAAAATCAGTGGAAGGCGATAAGAGAAACTAAAATCTTGCTTATGTATTCAGGATTCAAGTACAGTCGATGCAACAATGAATCAGTGGTTATTAATCCTAAAAACACGCAACTGGTACCGCCTGACTTTGCTGTGATTCTCATAATTCCGTAATTAATAGTTAATGAAAAGTTGTTGTTTTTTATGTATTTGTTTAACAAATCCTACCTGTGATATCTGTAGATACATAAATACCTAGTAAATACTAAAATGCTTTTAAATGGTGACTATAAAATATAACCTTTTTTATCGGAAAAAAAAAAGAAAAGAAAAGTCATACCGGATGATGGTTAGGGTTTTCATTGTGCTTAAGATTAACGAAAAGCTCAAATATTTTGCGTCTTTTTTCAACAGGAAATAAGAATGCATATTTTTCTTCTTTTTTTAGGTCTTCAAATTTTTTAAAAAAAATTGATGATTAAATTTGGTGACGACTAATGAAAAAAATCCCACCACACATAAAAGAAGAAGATTCGGAATATTAAAAATTGTTTTCATCATCAATGAATTGAGAGAGAGGGGGTTGAAAGGTGGGAAAGAGAGGGAGATAGAGAGTGGGGGAGAGAGAGATAAGATAGATAGAGAGAGAGAGAGATTATTAATAAGTGATTTTTAGTCCTATGACCCCACAACCGGTACCGCCAGAATTTGCCGTGTTCCTTATATTTCCGCAATTATCAAAGCTAATGTAAAGTTGTTGTTTTTAATTTTATTTTTTATTTATTAATCGTTCCACCCCCAAACAAGTTAACGACGTCACCAGAATGCAGAGGGTAACAGGGTGTGAAAGTGAAAGAGAATGAGAAGATTGAGAATGGGCAGGGTTGAAGAAAAGACAGAAAGGAACAGGGTTCATGAAAACGGAAAATGGCGGTGGACGTTGCACTTACATTTTTGAAGATAGTATTTATCAAGGAGGCAAGAAATCGGAAGAGTGTTCCACAGGTGAGAGGTGCGAGAAAAGAAACTGTTAGAGTAGAAGCGGTGGTTGCATCTAGCTAGTTCAACAGTAAAACGGTGAGACCGAATTGTCAGTCTAGTAGCAGGATTCATGAAAGTCGAGGCACCAGGGAAGAACGCTCGTCGGGATAGTTGCCATGAAAATAGGGGTGAAGAATTAATTTCAACTCGGAATTAATTTCAACTCGGAACTAATTTTATTTGCAACAAAAAAGAATGAAAGTTGCAGAAAAAATGAATTTTGAATTATTTTATCTACTAAGGATTTTAATGCTAAATTAAAAAAAATAACACCAAATTATTGCATTTTGTTTAGTTATTCACGGAAATTGATAACTTTGATTTTAAATTGAGTTGAAATTAGTTCCGAGTTGAAATTAGTTCCGAGTTGAAAGTAATTCTGAGGTGAAATTAGTTCCGAGTTGAAATTAGTTCTGTCACTCTTGAAATATTTGCAAAAAAGACAGAGTGAAACCATGTGAAACCAAGTGGCTGAAGTCGAGATAAGTGGTCAGGATCGATTACATTACATATTCTTCTTTGGATTTTGTCAAGAATTCCGAGATGTACTGCAGCAGCAGCACCAGACCAGATATGGCAACAGTATTCAATGCACGTACGAATGGTAGATCTATAAAAGTGCAGCATGGATTCTGACGCGAAAAGTTTTCTGGCATGACACAGAGAACCAAATTTCCTTGCAGTTGATGTAGCCATTGATTTAATATAGTCGTTCCACTTCATTTCAGTGGAAGACGTGGGGTCAAAAAGACGTAGAGTGTTTCTTTCCTCGAGTTTAGCAACAGCCATGCTGATGGCAGACAGAAAAGGTTCTCAATGGTGAATAAATGAAAGCAGTTTTGTTTTAGAGGCGTTGAAATTTACAAGCCATATCTTAACCACTGATTGGCGGTCCTTTTCAGGAGCAGCTGCCAGATTTACTATCAGATCTGTCGGATTTGTTACTGCATTTGTTAAACAAATCCTACCAGTGATATCTCGAGATACATAAACAACTAGCAAATAAATGCTTTCAATTGACGACTATCAGATATAAACCTGTCTGTCGGAAATAAAAACAAATATCTGTTTCATTTTTCATTCAATTTTTCTTATAGTTTGAGTGGGTTCTCCTACAATGATTAAAAATCCTAATAAAATCAACTTCAAAGGAAAATAATGGATATTTTAAAAGTATTCTCCTACCCGTTTTCTTAATCATTTAATTCCAAGCAAAGAAATAAAGTCACTAAGATTTAAGGGGTTACTGAGTGGTTAGAGAACATGGGAAAAAGCACTATTAAGAAGAGAGGACAATAGAAGAACAAGAATTAAGAAGACATGATAGCGATTGACAGTGCATTTAAATTTTTGAAGATCAAAGATGACGGGGGAACAAGAAGTCGGAAGAGAGTTCTACAAACGAGAAGTGTGCTAGAAGAAACTTTTCGCAATTTCAACTGTAAAATGAGACCTTGACGCCAATCTAGTACTGCGCTTAAATTCATAAAGTCTAGGTGCTATAGAGGAATGTTCATCAAGACAATTACCATAAAAGCATTTATAGAAAAGGCACAGGGAAAGTTACGACACCTAAAACCGAAGGCACATTGGAATAGCGAAAGTTGCCTTACTAAAACGAAACAAAGTATTAAGAAACAGGAAAATTTCGTTAGAAACAAAGATGACAACTCTCAGCTGTTATGTAATATCCATCCTCCCGTGATGATTGCAATGGCGTGCAGACGTTTAGTGAAGCCAATTACTTGATTGTATACCCCTAAGACTTAAGTAGGTGGGGTGAGGCTAATAGGGCCTAGTACTGAGAAACGTTATTGACGCATGTGTGTATAATAAACTAGGAAGGAAGAGCGTGGTCGACCGCAAGTCAACATGACGTTGAGAGAGAGAGAGAGAGAGAGAGAGAGAGAGAGAGACTGTATGCCCTCCCCTTAGGACTGCTACAAAAACACGTCCGAATCGAATGACTCGAATGTATCAAGAGAGAGAGAGAGAGAGAGAGAGAGAGAGAGAGAGAGAGAGAGAGACGATCTTCTTTCCGGAAGTAGGGTCACTAACTTTTCACGTGACAGGAAACCCATTTTTTTTTTTGGTTTTCATTTGCATTATGGGAAAATGAAATTATTTATTTTTTATTATATGTTTATCATTTATTTAATTTTCATTCTCCCACAAAGTCATGATGGAAATACAACAATAATATGGAGAAAATCAGACCAAAATTTAAGCAAATTATGATGAAAACTTTTATGGTAATTGTTCTGATGAACTTTACTCTATGTTACCTAGACTTTACAAATTTAAACCCGTTACTAGATTGGCGGTAAGGTGTCATCATTTAACAGTTGAAATGGCTAGATGCAACCGTAAGAAGTCTATGCTAACAGTTTCTTCTATCACACTTCTCTTCACGTTTGCAGAACTTTCTTCCGGCTTCTTGCTTTCTAGTCAACTTTGACCTTCAAAAATTTAAATGCAATGTCAATCGTTATCTTTTGCTTTCTTAGTTTCTGTTTATTTTATCGTTCTTTCCCCTTTATAATGTTTTTCTCATATTATCTAAGACTCAGTAATTCCTTGCGTCTTAGTGGCTGTATTGCCTTCCTTGGGGTGAAATGATTATTTTACTCGAACTTTATCATAAGTGACAAAGTTTCATTTATTGAATTCAAATACTATTACCCATAATAGTACTAGTGCCATCAACAGCGCTACCAGGAAGCTGGGTAGTCTTCTTCAGCACCACTTTTTTAGCTGGAATTGGAACTAAATAGAAGACTAAATTTGTCTTCTTGGCTTCAGTCTAAAGAAGACATTATTTTAACCAAATCACCACAAACAAATCGATAATGCCACTAAGACACAAGAGGCTACTGGGAGTGACAGAAAATAAAAAATGTTTAGAAGGAACCGGAAACCCGTTCATAAACAAGGAACAGGTGATAAACCTCTACACCTGTTCAAAAGACAGAGGAGAAGTGTGAACTGGACGATGTGCTAATCTGTCCACTCTTATTGAGGAGAAAAAACATAGTGATTAAAAATTCAGACTGGGGCGTTAGAAATATAGAGTTGAAGTAGACTTTAGAAGGAACCGGAAACCCAACCCTAAAAAGGAAATAAAGGATAAACCTCTACTCCTGTTCAAATAACCGTGGTTTACCATTTGTCTAAATCCAAGGAAGAATCTCTAATGCCATCGATCCTGACCTGACATATCGGCTTCAATTACTTTCCCACCATCTTAATGTAGTCTTGCGGTGTCTTTTTCTCTATATATTTTCATGGCAATTGTACTGAAAATTTCTCCTCTTTGGTACTGAGACTTCATGAATTTAAGCGCACTACTAGATTGGCCGATAGGTCTCAACTTTATTGTTGAAATTGCTAAGTTTAACTACGATCTTCAACAATCTAAATGTACCATCAGTCTTCATCTTATTGTCTTTCAATCCTGACTTTTTAATGTCCTCTCTCCTCAACTTTTTCTCAGTTTTTTCACCCTCAGTAACCCCTTGCGTCTTAGTGGCTTTATCACCTTACTTGAGATAAAATGATTAAAAAGGAAATTGTTTCTGGGTTATCGATTTTAACAGATCAAGGTCGAGTGATCATTCACTGAATAACAAACTCCTTACCGTTCATTCCACTATCACTAATCATTATTACATTGTTTGGTTTTTTAAATGACATAACCTTATTTTTTTTTAAATCGATAAGAACTGGTGTCACGTTTTACACATCAAATATGTGCGTCTAATCTAGAAGTCAATGTTTGAGTTAAATATAGGCAAAATAAAATAAAAGCAAAATAAAATATAAGCAAAATAAAATATACGTAAAATAAAATATAAGTAAGAAAATATACGCAAAATAAAATATAAACAGAATATATACGCAAAATAATATATAAGCAATATAAAATATAAGCAATATAAAATATACGCAAAATAATATATAAGCAATATAAAATATAAGCAATATAAAATGTACGAAAAATAATATATAAGCAATATAAAATATAAGCAATATAAAATATACGCAAAATAATATATAAGCAATATAAAATAAAGCAATATAAAATAAAAGCAAAATAAAATATAAGCAAAATAAAATGTCACAGTGCTTAAACATTATAGACGATTTCTGCAGTCACAATATTGTAGTCGTATAATTTTTCAAATATTTTCAATGAATCAATCATTCAATTATTCACAGCACAATACGGGAGTGCTGAACTTCAAAGTAAACAGATGACTAATTTTGTTTTCTTGGCCTCAATCTATGACAATGCTATGACAAAAACTCAGGCTCGACAAAATCCCAGTTTCATATAAGATTAATTAATTAATAAGATTAGCTGTAAAGGTCATTCCCCTGGATCCGGACCAGCAATCCTGAAATTTTGTGTTCCCAAATTTTCATTACTGCAATTGTTTTCGGCGATTTTTTACGTGACTTTTTTGCGACGTATTTTTTGTACAATAACAATTTTTATAACTTGGAAATAAATTTGGGAATAATCGAAATTATTTTGCGAAATCCAGCGAAAGTTACCTACAAAATAAAAATAATTGTTTGTACGGAAAATAAGGACCTACGTACATCAAATTGCATTTAAATTCAGTGGCGGCAGAAGAATTATCGTTGAACTTTTAAAATGTAAGCTTAAACATTAATGCAATACTTAAATGTAGCGATCAATTTTGAGTCATTCTGTAGTTTATTGTTGCCTATCGCATTTCCTTCCTACCTACTGTGATGAAGGCTCAATCAAGAGCCCTTCACAGAGGCTAGATTAAATACCGCCCGATAGGGTGGCTTTTAAGCTCGTATTGAATAATTGTCAGTATTATTTTTTATTCAGTCATAGAATTGCAAGGTGTTGGAACATGTATTCGTTTCAAGTGATCATTCAGAATTAAATGGAGAATAAATTTTGAGCATGAAAAAGTGTATATATTGGATATTGTATTTATTGTCTAAATTTGACATTGGAGTATATATATTGTATATTGTACATAAGTGTATATATTGGATATTGCGTTTATAATCTCAATTTGACATTGAAGTGCATATATTGTGTATTGTACATATAAGTGTATATATTGGATGTTATCGTTGATCTTTAATGGAGTTGGTTTTACCATCTCCCAGATTCGAAAAAATTTCTGGAACAGCAGACCATATAAAAGGACACCTGGCGTCACCCGCGTTAAGGAAATAAACATATAACAGATAAAAGTTGCAGATATTGCTGACCAGTACAAATACACTTGGTGTGTTACTTAGATACTCCAGGCAGGTTCATTACCTTCAATCACGTGAGAAAGGTGTGAGTATATCTCTTCTCTTCCACACTCCCGCCAGCTATGAGTAAATAGGTAAAGGACCCAATCTGTTTAGCAATTTACCCATTAACAGTATGATAATAATATCAACAACAATAATAATAAGTGTCATCGATTGAGGCCAAGAAAACAAAATTAGCGATCTGTTTACTTTGAAGTTCAGTACTCCCATACTGTGCCGTGAATAATCGAGCAAATGATAATAACAACAACAACAACAGCAACAATAATAATGATAATAATAAAATAATAATAAAATAATAACGATAATAATAATAATAATAACGATAATAGCGATAACAATAACGATAATAATAATAACAAATATAACGATAATTTATATATATATATATATATATATATATATATGAAGAAAAATTTGGAAAAAACAAACAAAAATCCTTAAATGCAATTATGTTGTTTAAAATGAATGAAATGTCGACGTCTGACGTTTCGGTTTAATAAACCTTTTTCAAGACAATATGTCAGACGTCGACATTTCATTCATTTTAAACAAAGGATTTTTTTGCATTTTCCAAATTTTTCTTCATTCTGTTTTTTCTATATCCATTTACATTTGTTACATACATATATATATATATATATATATATATATATATATATATATATATATATATATATATTTAAAATTAGGAATAAAATTGTAGTCGGAGATAGAAGTATAGAGCTGAAGTGGATTTAAGAAAGAACTGGAGGTATTCTTAAAAGGGTAATAAGGATTGTGGCGTGTGATATGAATGTAATACGAGGTAGTAAGAAGTGAAAAGTGTGATGATAAGGAGGATAGATAATAATAGATCCTTGACTTGAAAAGATTAAGATTGTAGTGTTCAGGGAGTCTGTTCCCGAAAGTAACAGGTATCGGACAAAAAGCTCTCTTACATTCGATATACAAGGAAAATGAGTATGAGTTCAAGTAGCTTCGTTTTTTCCTAGCTGTAAAATCCGGTTCAGACTCCTCCCCGGTCTTTTGAAAGGGAGTAGAGGCTTATCCCTTGTATCCCATTTAGGATTAAGTTTCCAGTTCTTTCTTAAATCCACTTCAGCTCTATACTTCTAATATCTCCGACTACAATTTTATTCCTCAAAAGGGGTAGATAGGTTCGTCTAATGTCCGGTTCACTCTCTTTCCCGGTCTTTTGAACAGGATTAGAAGTTTATCCCTTGTTTCCTGTTTAGGATTGGGTTTCCGGTTCCTTCTAAAGTCTGCTTCAGCTATGTACTAACGTCTGCGAAATTTTATTTACTAGCTATTTATTTCACTTTATTTTTTCTCTCCCTCACCAATAGCAATAGACAGGTTGGCCTATCGTCCTGTTCTTAATCGTACTCCGTCTTTTGAACAGGAGTAGAGGTTCATCCCTTGTTTCCTGTTTACGATTTGGTTTCCGGTTAATTCTAACGTTATCTCATTCTCTTTCACCCCCAGTAGCCCCTTGCGTTTTAGTGGCATTATCACCTTGCTAGGGGTGAATCGATTAAAAGAAATATATGTAGGGAGAGTTTACATACCTTGATAATTATCAAATAAGTCGTATTTATTAATCTGATATCTAATTGTAGCTTTGACATGAGGGTGACTAGCATCGAAACTGCGACAATTAAGGATGAACTTT
>CAHIKZ030005408.1:1802500-1877500 GCA_903632075.3 Acanthosepion pharaonis | reverse complement strand
CAAGACACCACCATTCAGGTAAGTTTCGAAAACGTGTCTCAGTGCGGTGGATAAATTGTCATCTAAATTACGCAAAATGAAAATAACACTGACATTTCATTTTAACATATATATTTACCAAAATTTCACTAAAATATTTTGAAATATTAAAGAGTCAATTTATTCTATAAAATCGCCATTGGGTTCAATCATGTCCTCCAAACGACTTCGGAATCTCCTGCAAATCTTCTGGGCGGTCTTCTTGCTTAAGCTGCTGAATGCTGCAATAATCTTTGCCGTCAGTTCATCTTTGGTGTTACAAGGAGTTTTGTTGGTCTCTCGCTCAGCTGTACCCCACACATAATAATCTGGAGCAGTCTGGGGAGTTATATGGCCAGATATAGGGAATGATGTGATTGCAAAACTTGTCTGACATCCATAACTGGGTTCTCCTCCTTGTGTGGTATGGCACAGAGTCCTGTTGCTAGACATAGGGTCTTCAAGCAGCTACCCTCTTCAACGAGAGCAGCACTACTTCAGAAGACACTTGATGTAGTCCTCCGTGTTGAGTCTGAGATCCTCACCAACAAATTCGGGAGTTCTTTTCTGATCAGAACAATCAGAGTGGGTTTGTCGATCTGCCGTACCTTCGTAATCACCATTAGACTCATCCAACCAATCTGCAAAACCTCTGGACTGTCCTAAGATTGATACCCAAACAAGATGAAATGTTCGTATTGGAGCTTCCGGTGTGAATGCCAAGCAGTACAGTATTCCTTTTCCGAATTTCTGGTGGAGTGAATTGCGTCATGGTGCTCTTTTTCTCCCAGACAGTGCCCAACTGACCCTACTATAATGTGCAGTCAACAAAATCAAAAACAAGCTAGGCACATGCGAAATTAAGAATATAAAATGGCAACAATTTACCCATCGCACCCTGTACTCACAGATCACTTACTTAAGTACACGGGAACAAATTCTCTTTTCTGCAGATTTCTAATCTGCCAATGATGTGGCAGCAATTTTATGGGTATAGACAATTAAACATGATCCTCATAACCTGCTGAATTTCATTCATGCGTTTGTGAATTTATACATTTTGTTTGTTCCTCCAGAACAAACAAAATGTATAAATACACTTTTATATATTTAGGTTTTATTACAATTCTAATGACCACTTTTTAAAACAGTAAGCATTACCGAGGATTGAAGGTAGTTAAAATAATAGCGGTGTCAATGGAAAAATCGTCCTTTTTACACTTCATCAGATCTAAATCCCATAGAGCAACTCTGCAGTAGTGGAAAGAGAGATTCGAATCCTGGATGTGCAGTCAACCAATCTGGAAGAATTGTGGAATGCCATCAGTGGTGGACTGGCCAGGTTGTTAGCTTGCTCGACGGCAAATGGGCCCCCTATATCAAATAAAAAAACAAACACAGACAAGTGTTTTAGTAATAAAAAAGAATAAGAGGGAAAAATAGAACAGGACACAAATACGTCGTGCATAAAAAGTAACGAAGCCGGGAAAACTGTGAATTAGTGGAGTGCGGTCATAATTAAGGAAAATCTATATTTTCATTAAGACTGTATGAATTTAAAGATAAAATCAAATCATGATTTGAGACGGTCAAAAACTTTGAAGAATATCAAGTCTTTTTTTAGCTGTTACATCAGTTCAAGGCCCGGAAAGTCAAGAAGGGGACAGTGAATCTCTGAAGGACCCTTAAAAATTATAATTAATTAAATAAATAAATCTCCCACTTCTCTCCTGTGTTTTGTATTCTAACTTAATAAAATAGGTTTTTAAAAGAGCAATCAGTCAGTTATGTGCCATGCGTGATACACGCATAAGCGATCATGTATCTTTCGATATATGAATGACAAGGCGGATTTTTTTGCCGCAGTAGGTTGCCATTTTTGCGGTAGACCATTGACCATCCAAGTCTATAGAACGCGGTCTGTCCTGCTATTTACCCATAGCTTTGAAAAGAGGATTCATACCTTTCCCAAGGGTATTAGCATGTAAGTGAATGTAATTGATTCGACTGGAATTCGAACTCGGCTTTCCGATTCCTCAATCCGAGCCGCTATATAAAAATGCAATAAAGCAAAAAATCAAATAATTCGACTCAGTATGAAAATAGGAATGAAGCAGTGTTAAACGGATGTGTAAAGGAGTGGAGGCGGAGGTCGGATTTATTTATTCATTATGAAAATTAAATGAAGCATTGTATATGGTGTTCCAAAAGTCACATTACGACTGATAAGCTTGTACATTTTATATTTATTCTCAAAATGGAATCATGTTTCTGTATGTGACAATATATTATTAGGAAATTTTATTGTTCGAATTATGGAAGATGATGTCATGTAAATTTTCCCTGGTTGCTATTTTACAAGTGTATATTTTTTGTCAATAGTCGCGTAACTTTTGGAACACTTTGTATTTGTGAGTGAACAAACTTTGTCTACTGACAATCAATATTTTTAGAACTCGCTGCATGCCATAAAAACAGCATGGAATCTTATTTCGAAAGAATGATTCTAGAACATTGCCAATATTTGGGGCATTTCTAAAACCAAAGAGGGTCCAACCCGATATAAGAAAGGTATATCCAATAATGGGACCGGTGAGTATATACAGTAGAGGCCATAATATAAGGAACGGAAACAACAAAGACATAAATATGTGTATTACTTAAAAAGTAATGCATGATTAGCAATTAAATTTTTACCGAATAAAGATTAGGGTGTAACGCATAAATATTATACAAAGTTACAAAAATTTACATAATAGTTTGTTTTTAAAATAAATATTGTTGTTGGACTGCAAGTATATCTATAGATAGTGATTTTGTATTCTCAGCTAGCTCTTCAAGGCGGCCGAGAAGGCCGGGTGTCCTTGCATTCAAGGAGCTGACAATTGTATGCTTTTTACAGCTTACAATGCGAGTTTGTGAGGTTGATGGACCTAACTCATCTCTATCAGGAGATACCCATCTGGTTAGATTTGAGGCGTCATCATCATTCAATACACAATGAGATGCATCGTGATCAGAGGCAGGATGCGGAGAGGCCAGGGTTGGACCTATATCAACAGGTAAACCACAGAGTATGATTCCCTTAGTGCAGTTAATTGTAAAGTCCATAATCTCTTCAAATGGCTGATAATGTGTGTGGCGCCACTACTATACACATGATGGAAAGAATGAAACAACCAAGTTCTTTATGAAGGTCTTTCCTTCGCCATGAGGTGGGTTATCCGGCGCCAATTACTAACCTGGTATTTGTACTCTCGCCTTATTGTTTGTGCTGCAAACACTAGAATAGTTGCTGAGCAAAGCTGACGGGACTATTCTAGCCGACTGGAACAGGTAGTACTTGTTTGCAGCTTACCAGCAGCAGGACTAAAGTCAGTTATGAACCAACCTGATCTGACATGTTTAAGAATTTAAGCGCAGTACTAGATTGGCAACTAGGTCTCACCATTTTACAGTTGAATTGGCTAATAGTAACTTCTATGCTAACAGTTTCTTTTTCTCGTCTTTCTCCCTGTTGAATTCCCCACCGCTTTTTTGCTTTCTAGCCAACTTTGATCTCCAAAAATTTAAATGAAATGCCAATCGTTATCTATTGCCTTCTTGATTCCTCTTCTTTTATTGTTTTTTCTCCTTAATAATGTTTTCCTTTTTCTTTCACATTCAGTAACCCCTTGTGCCTTAGTAGCTTTATTGCCTTGCTTGGGTTGAAATTATTGAAAAAATACTCAGATCAAGAAATATAAGCTATTATTATAAACAAATTCGTATACTTGTAGCACGCCCTGTTTACTTTAATCCAACGACTGTATTAATGGGACAAGATTAATTCCTTTTTAGCGACATGGCTGCCTGATTACTGCTGAAGGATTCCATGTCGACCATTATTATTCCGATCCCTTGGTCTGTCACATTAGTAAACCTAACTTCTGAATGTCGACTGATTTGGCTCAAAATAGTTGAAATTGGTAACTTTTGCGATTGACTACTAACGTTTTGTGTGTGCAGCCTACAGACCACAATTTAATTTATTATGAACAAGTTTTTATATTCTGTTTTAGAACACTTTACATTTCCGACAATTGGATTAATTGAGCAAGATTAGCCTCCTTGTTTCCTGGTTACTGCTAAAGGACTTCATATCAGCCATTATTAACAAGTTGTATCCTTTTCCCAATAAATTAATAGTGTAATGGTTACTGACACGAAAATTGAATTCGGTGTAACGAGTTCATTCCCAGTTCACTATTTCCTTCACTTCGCACTAATGCCTTTGGAAAAGGCATGAATCCTTTTTCATATAGCTATGGGTTAAATACTTGAGTTCTCTTGCTTTGAGCTGGCAATTGATCTAGGAAAAAAACAAACTTTGAATTCAAACTCAATCTGAAGAGTAATGGGATCCGTCAGCTTTATATTACGCAAGATACGCTACTGCAGGATATGTGGTGACCTTATGAGCCTCATGGGTTACAGGTGACGTAACGATATATTACAATGGTAGTTGTTATTATAAATATAATAATACTTTTTGTTGTGGTACGATCCACCTAATTTACATAGTGGAGTACCGACCGATATAAATATGGGTTGGTACCGGAAGACGAGGGAGAAGTAAGAAGAGATCGAATCGAGAGACTCTGCCCGACTGCGATTAAGTCAACCCATTCTACAGGAACAGTCTTCCCAAGAATATACCAAAACTAACTGTAAATATTGTGTACCTTTTCCTTGTTTCAATACATTTTGTTTACGTACATTTTGTGTTGTATTATTATTATTCCATGCTTATCCAAGCTTCAACACTTTTATTTATTTTAAGAATATAATTTAACAATTAATATGCATTCATATTCATCAAGAGGTAATTAATCTTTCTAATAATAAAACTCTTCACTTTCACTTGACATTTAAAAGAGTAAAATATTTTAAATGCATTAACAATTTTAAATGGCAAGCTGTGTTGGGTTCAAGATAAAAGGGAAAAGAAGAAAATGCAAGAAAGAAGAACACGAATAGACAGAATGCAAAAGCATTTAAACGGGACAGTTTCATTATCTGTTTGATTAAAATACTTTACCTCGGGGTCAGATGAAGTTTCAAGTAATATCTTCAAATATCAGTGGCTGATCAGGCATAGGCTCGTGACTCAGAATATTGAAACTGTTTTTCAAAAAATAAGTATCTTATCGTAGCAACGATTTATTTTTTTATTTAATGAAGTGTAGGCGCGTATAGAGTACTGGACATCGGCGCGGGAAGCGAACTAGGCGTTCAGAGTTCGATTTTGATTAGTCCAGTTCATGCTGATGTTCTTGGGAAATATATGAAACCGTTTCCCTCACCTATTGATTAAATAGCAGGGAAAGTTTTTTTTTTTTTTTTAGCAGCCAGTCTAGAAGATTGATTTGTTTTTTACTACTTATCAACCTTTTGTAGGTTATTTAAAGACAGATATTTTTAGATTGTAAGAATATTTTGGAGATAGCAATGATTAACGGATTAATTAAACAGTTCATTAGTCGCTATTTTAGTTGTGAAATTTCCGCTTTATTGAATCTCAATACATTGTTTACAGGGATTTTGATCCATTTCATTTTACTATTAAAACTTTCTAATAATTGGCGTCATTTTTTATGGCACGGGTACACTCGGTCAGTTATGTGCCATGCGTGATATACACTTAGGCGATCATGTATCTTTCGATACATGACCGACGAGGCAGATTTTTCCCTCAGTAGGTTGCTATTTCTTTCTGCAGTAGACCAGTTGCCACCCAAGGCTATAGAATCCGGTCTGCCCTGCTATTTACCCATAGCTGGGTGAAGAAGAAGCGGATTCAATACAAGGGTATTCGCACGCAAGTGAATGTAATGGATTCGACTGGAATTCGGGTACACTAATAATAATAATAATAATAATATTTATAATAATAATAATAATAATAAGAAGAAGAAGAAGAAGAAGAACCAAAAGCATCTGGATGAACTACATATCGATGTTAGCCAAACGCATCGATGGTTTAGAAACTGTGGTCTTAAGTGGGAGATAGAAGGCCTTATTATGGCAGCACAAGACCAATGTCTCCCAACTAATGCCTACAAGGTTAAAATCAACAAAAATGGCTCAAATCCCGCCTGTCGCTTATGCCATAAATTTGATGAAACTGTCGACTACATAGGATCATGGTGCACAATACCGTGCAATTTCCCAATCTTCCCAGGCAAGAAAATTACTGTAAATAGGCCAAATATAATTATAAAAGATTTCAAATAAGGAACCTGTAAGCTAATTGATATAACTTGTCCGCAGGATTACAATGTTTCTAAAAACGAATTTCAAAAACTTTCAAATTATAAGGACCTGCAAATCGAAGTAACAGAAATGTGGAACCTTAAAACTACGATTATCCCTGTTGTGATAGAAGCATTGGGTATGATAAAGATAGGGTCATTGGGTATGATAAAGAAGCGTAGCGAAAATCATGTGAGTGAAATTTCTGGACGCATCAGCATCTCAGAGCTACAAAAGATTACATTATATGGAACTGCACATATCATGCGCAAAACCGTCTCCATCTAAACGAAACGGCCCCAATATTCACAGATAATGCTCGTACAGTTCTTTTTTTTTTTTTTTTTTTTACTTATAAACACTGGAAGAGATTTGGTAATTAGGAACTTAAAATTACTCTCTGACAAGATGATTCCACAAATAATAATAATAATAATAACAACACATAGACAGAATATCCAAAGCTAATCGCCCTGACATCGTGATTAGAGACCGCAAAAACAAAATGTGCTTCCTTATTGACATGACAGCCCCTGCAGACTGCAATGTATCTTTGAAGATCTTCAAAAAACTATCAAAATACAAGGACCTTGTAATCGAAATCTCAAAAATATGGCGCATGAGGACATTAACAATTCCAGTTGTAGTTGGAGCCCTCGGATTGATTGGAAAAGATTGAAGGAATCCCTAGTAGCCCATGCCTTAATGAAATACAAAAAGTGTTCTTTCGAGTACAACCCACACACTATTTTCAAAAATGCTCAGTGGAAAATGTAATGATGTTCTTTCTGACCTTAGGTCTCTGGTCGGGACCCAGAAAGAAATGAGTATACACTAGAAATCAAAGGAAATAAAACAATAATGATAAAAAAAAAATATTAAAAAAAAACTCAGTACTTTACCTTATCTGTTCTCCTTGCGTTGAGGAATTAAGGCAATAGGCAAAAGGCTAAAAGATGACTTTTGCTTCTAGAATTCCAATGATATGAATGTAAGCAAAAACCATAGTAACGGGTATTATTTTGGTTCCTATAAAATTCAAGGATACAACAAAAAGAATTGACAAAGAAATGGCTTCTTGTAATTTTCCATCAGAAATAAGATCTATAAGAGATGGATCTGATCTGCTAATCCCTTCTCTATCTATTTATTTTGTTTATATAGAATTTCAATGCTTCAGATAAAGATGAACGACAGCTATTTTCATCCAACGCACATAATGATTTAGTGAGTAGCCTCACTATCCTCAAAGATGGCGCAGAGTGTTTGGAGCCAAGATTGAAAGGAAAACATTTATCTCCAGGAATAAATTTCTCCTGGTATCGAAATAAAATGGTTTTGGAAGAGATTTCAATAAGGATGGGCCATTGATTTATTTCACTGATGTCTAGGGCAGAAATTTGGCATAGATTATAATGTACATTGATTTTTACGACTAATCAACACTTTGTTTAAAATCTAAACATATTTTGGATTATAAGAATAATAATTTTTTACGAGGAAATATTGCATTAACAGTCTTAACAAAAGATGAAGGGTATTGGATTCATACTTTTCCCAGGGGTATTTGCGCGTAAGCGAATGTAACTAACTCGACTGGAATCCGAACTTGCCACTCCGATTTCTCGTTCGTGTGACTAACCATTGCACTACTTGTACATCCCGGTTATAATGTAGAAGAATATGAATTATAGATTCATCTAAGTCTGCTCAGGGTACTTCTTTTATAATAGTAAATGTTATGAGCCGAAAACCTTTTACATATATGATTTATCGTGTTCAATTAGTACAGAAATAAATACCTACTCAGGATTGTAACAATTTTATTCATTTATCTATTTTGTTTTCTTGTCACTATGCAATGCACAATAAAATTAAACAGCAGTACTGTACTCAGGTGCGCCAAAACACACTCGTCCTAGGTATGACGATAAACTACATCCGGCAGCAAGGCCCATGATTACCTATAATTCCCGTAAATACACAATATAATTGAAAATGACATTTTTGAATTTAGAAGATAAACAATAAAAGATAAGAACGGAAATAGCCAAATAAAGTACTGTACTTTCCAATAAAGTACGGTTGGCAACCCTAGTCGAAGTACAAACAGGTAAAAGAAGATAGAGGGGGGGACCTCTTAAAGTAATAATAAAGCTAATAAATAATAATATAAAGATTGTATAAAGTTACTTTAATTTTCTGTTCTTTATTAATATTATTCCACCGATCTGAATATTTTGTTTGGTCAACTAAAACAGGAAGTTATACAAGAATCGATACATGTTATTTGTACCATTTATGGGTAAAGAGAAAGGAAAAAGAGACGATGTTTAGTCGCACCCAGACGTCCATATGTCCTGACCCCCTTTATTTATATATAGGTAAAAAAATTGTTAGAAAGATTCTGTACAAAAACTTGTATAGATTAAAATGAGGACTGGAAAAAAAGGCACCTAATATTTAATATAGTGATATTTATTTATAATATATGAATTTTTACAGTGAAGAATTAAAACAATTGGATTTTCAGTACTTTTTTCTTAGAAAAATAATTTGTTGTTTTTTGTTTTTTTTTAAAACTTTTTTTTACTTTAACCAGTTTCGCTTATCTTAAATTCTCTGAGTCTTACGAGAAATCATTTTTAATTTTTAATTTTGATCCGTCATTGAAATGAAATTCATGACCCTCTAATAGGTATTTTAAATACCGAAAGAAAGAAAGAAAGAAAGAAAGAAAGAAAGAAAGAAAGAACACAGACAGACAGAAAAGGAAAGAAAAATACATACATACATACATACATAAAGAAAAAACAAACATGCACAAAAGGGTGGAAAGAAAGAAAAATACATACATACATATAGAAGACAGAAAGAAAAAACAGATATGCAGACAAGGGAAGAAAGAAAATACATACATACATACATACATACATACATACAGAAAGAAAGAAAGAAAGAAAAAAAAAAAAAAGAAAAAAAAATAAACTTACACAAGAGGGGAGAAAAAAAGAAAGAAAGAAAAGATATATATATATATATATATATATATATATATATATATATATATATATATATATATATATATATATATATATATATATATATATATATATATATATATATATATATATATATATATATATATATATATATATATCTATCTATCTCTCTCTCTCTCTATATATATATATATAGATATGTATATATATATACATATATATATATATATATATATATATATATATACATGAATTATTCACACAAAACTAATGCAAAGGTTAATTTTTAAATGGCGAGACATCCATCTCGCAAACAATTCAAATATTACACAAAAACCTTAGATCCTCTTAGTAATAAGAGGACATAAGAGAAAAAAACAAGAACAACATCTATTATATACCTGAAGATGTCTGTATGAACAGACGAAAGCTTGTGTAAAAATAACAACTAATACGGCAGAAATTTATATGAACAAGGATCAATTCATTCATAACGGATCTAAGGTTTTTTGTGTAATATTTGAATTGTTTGCGAGATGGATGTCTCGCCATTTAAAAATCATTAACCTTTTGCATTAGTTTTGTGAATAATTCATGTATTTGTAAATTGATTGCACGTTTATTAATAATATATATATATATATATATATATATATATATATATATATATATAGATAGATAGATAGATAGATAGATAGATAGATGCAAAAAGGGAAAAGGTAAAAAATATTACGGAAAGAAAAAAAAAAAGTAGACTGAAAAGAGACAACCAGCCAGCCAGCCAGCCAGCTATAAGTTGTCATAAACCATACAGTTGATACAGAGAAAATACAAAAATACAAAGGCACTGTCAATATTTTTTAAATATCAACTGGAATAAACAACTAAAACTAACAGTGAATATTTGATTTATTTTAAACAAATATCCACTGCTGCTTGTTCTATATTATCGTTCTCTTCTTCTCGTAAAATATGTTGATCATGTCGCGTTCATTGTAGATTCGTAGAATTACTCGAACTCAAGCAGAACTACTTGTTTATACATTAACTGAATACACAGACTTATTTTAGAGGTTGACCGGTATTTTCTTCTTGTGTGTAATATGTGGGAGGAGTGTATGTGCGTATATTAAACTTTCTTGCCTTGTTTACCTGTGCAGGCATTAAAAGTGTGAGCATTACGTCAGGAAAGCTGTCAAGTTAAGAAATTATGTGCTGGAAGAGGTACTTACAAACGTTAAATATCTATACCTCTTAAAATTATTACATCGTATGTCGCCTCTCTTATGTTCGTTTGAACTGTTGAGAGAGCAAACTAATTCTTTTTCACGCGAAACACATATATTCCCAAGCATCTGCGTATAAGTACACCACCAAACACACACACAAATTTACATACACTTTCATACGCACATGCGGCTATATATTCGCGTACACGCACGCAAAAACATTTATGACAATAGACATTTTTCTGAAGTGCTTTTTTGACCGATTTCATTTTTCAAAAACTTTTTAAAAAATACATGAAAATTACGAGAATTTAACGTATTTTTAGGTTAGCAGAAGCTCTACCAAAAAGTGCCCAATGTTGTTACGTTTTTTTTTTAATTTTTTTAATCGGTGTCACCCCAAACAAAGCAGTACAGCCAGTAAGACTCAAGGGGTTACAGAGTGTGGAGGAATTAGGAACAGAAATATTAGTAATGTGTAGAAAGAGAAAAGAGTAATCATTAAGACAGTAGATAGCGATGACATTACATTTAAATTTTTGCAGGTTAAAGTTGGCTGGAAAGAACCCGGAAAGGAGTTCCATAAGCGAGAAGTGCGAGAAAAAAAACTGTTAGCATAGAATTTACGGTTACATGTAGCCAGCTATATTGTAAATTGATGCGATCTTACCGCCAGTCTAGTATTGCGCTTAAATTCACACAGTCTAGGTACCATATCGTAGAGCTCTTCCGAATAATTACCATGGAAGTATTTATAAAAAAGCACAGAGGGACAATCTTACGGCGGTGGGCAAGTGACTAAAACCGAGCCACCATATCAGGACCAATAATATTTCTGATTCTTTGGATCTTTCAATTGGGAGGTTGTCAAGGGGCGTCACGAAGAAAATCCAGGAATCAATCAGTATGCTGGTACCGGAAAGAGGCCTCATAGATAGGGGGTTCCTGTTTAATGGATGCTTAAAACGAAATATCAATAGCTACCACAGAGTGGTCCGAGTTACCAAGAGGGCAATATTTCGAAGCTGGGCAAGAGCGAGGAGAGGAGGTAAGAAATAGATCCAGTCGGTTTGGCTAGAGAAACGAGTAGAGAAGTCCACGATTTGAGTAAGGGATTGGGCAATGGAAAAATTAATGTCTGTATACCGGCAACATCAGTACCTTTAGAATGTTTCAGCCACATGTCAGGGTGAGCATTAAAAGTCACCGAAGACAAAAATGTTCGCAGATGGATGGAGAGAAAGTGCTTTTTCTGCATTGTCAGCTATTGCGTCTAATATACTGCAGTCCAGGGTAGATGGGAAGCGATAAAGGAAAAAGAGATAGCTAACAGTTTTTAGTAGCGAAAGGGAAACACATAAAAGAGTAGTCAGGGGACTCGAGAGACAATTCCATGGTCATCGAAAGATTATCCCGGAAGTAAAAACCAAGGCCATGCATGTGAATGCTGGAGTCTTTTCTGCAAAGAGATCCTGGAACCAAGAATTCATTGGTAGCAATGGAAGAATTCAAGTTGGTTTCACAGAAAGCAAAGATATCTGGTGACCGTTTCAAGAGAAAAGATTCTACGCTGCAAAAGTTGGAACGAATACCACGAATATTGGAGAAAGGAAGATTGAGTTGGGTGGGAGATGCTTTTTAACTGTTTTATTTGCATTTTTTTTTTCTAATGATTTTCATGAGATATGTTTTGAGGAGAGAGAAAAAAAAGACCACCGTAATATCTGTCTTCAATGCCAATACAAACCAGCTAGTGCGTGGCTGGGGGCAGACGATAATGTGGCATCAGGGATGCCAACCGGAAATACTTGCAAGGACATCTACCCATGCACGACATGGTACTACGGATACCCCGATATTATGCGACTGTTGAAATGGGCAGCCTCTCTAAGCGCTACCAAAAGTTCTGGCTCCTAACGACCAGTCGAGAAGAGGAGCAAGCAAACTGCTAACCCGGCACCCTCACAATGGAAAGTCACAGTCACTGGCTAGTAGAGACTGTTGTGGTCCTGGTAAAGGAAACACAGAGAACCGGTAAACCATATCCTGATCCGCAAACAAGGGATGAACCTTTACTTCTGTTCAATAGACATGGAATGAGTGCGGGCCGGATGATAGGTGAGCCTATCAACTTCTATTAATCTGTAAAAGAAACACATAAAATACGTGGGAGTTCATATTAAGTTATGACTTAGAATAAGTTCTGATGTCTACTACAAACTAAAAAAAATCGGTATGGTAAAACTTAGTTCACTCTTGTCGCGTTAATTTCTCAGCATTGATAAGCAACAGTAGATGAACATTTTCCAAATTAACCAAGTTGGTTGGAGGGACTAAAGTAAGACGTTTGATAATTAATAGCAATGAGGAGAACAAAATACATACAACACAATGAAGGATAGGTGAAAACTTCACAGACTAAAGCGACAAACAACAACAAAAATAAAATAAAATTCAGAGAATGCCACAGACATTTAAATATCTACAACAAGATGGCACTGTCAACAAGGCAATGTAACTTCCCCAAATTGAGTACTGTCAGTCATTGGCGGGTTTATTCGCAGAGTAAGTACGTAAAAATTCGCCTTTCTTGCAACCGTGCAGCGATGGCTTAGGGGGGAAATCTTTGACTGCTGCCGAAACAGTCGGGTTTAGATCCCGTCTTGAAGCAATCGGATGTCTAGCCAAACTGATGAGATGTGGTACTACAGCAAAATAGTCTGTCTGTGTATGACTAAAGAGAAAGAACAGTAAGATATATAATCCAGTGCTCTTAGTAATATTTTTTTGATTTTTACAAATGTTGTGCCATAGTACCTATTCTTTGGTAATGGACTCTCCCATAGATAATAAGTAGGAGTAGCAGTGGCAAGTCTGGCAGAATGGCATCTCGCGGTCTTTGACTGCGGACGCCTCCTGTCTAACTCTCTGCGTAAGCAGAAGAGGAACCCGACGAGCTTTGCCGAAGGGCAAGGTTTCGTCCGGGAGGTGGACAGGGCCTGAACCCCGTCTAATCGGCTTCAAAGGCTATTTTTTTTTGGCCGAGCCTACGGGCTCGAAACCCACATAAAAAACGGCCTTGTGCCATATTCTTTTTTCAGTGGGTGAAAGATAAATACCGAATGGTGTTGAGCGGTCTCTGACTGCGCACGCCTTCTGTCGAACTCTCTGCGTTAGCAGAGAGGAATCCGGACGAGGCTTTCCCGATGGGCAGGGTTTTGTCCGGGGAGGTAGACATGGCCTGAACCCGTCTAATCGGCTTCAAAGGCTATATTTTTGGCCGGGCCTACGGGCTTGGGGATACCCACATTAAAACCGGCCTTGTGCCATATTCGGTCCTCGTGGGTGGAACGATAAATACTGAATGGTGTTGAGCGGTCTCTGACTGCGTACGCCTCCTGTCGAACTCTCTGCGTTAGCAGAGGAACCTGACGAGGCTTTGCCGAAGGGCAAGGTTTCGTCCGGTGGGGTGGACAGGGCCTGAACCCGTCTAATCGGCTTTAAAGGCTATTTTTTTTGGCCGAGCCTACGGGCTCGGAGAAACCCACAATAAAACCGGCCTTGTGCCATATTCGTTTCCGTGGGTGAAATGATAAATACCGAATGGTGTTGAGCGGTCTCTGACTACGTACGCCTCCTGTCGAACTCTCTGCGTTAGCAGAGAGGAACCGGACGAGGCTTTGCCGAAGGGCAGGGTTTCGTCCGGGGGGGTAGACAGGGCCTGAACTCGTCTAATCGGCTTTAAAGGCTATTTTTTTTGGCCGAGCCTACGGGCTCGGAGAAACCCACAATAAAACCGGCCTTGTGCCATATTTGTTTCCGTGGGTGAAATGATAAATACCGAATGGTGTTGAGCGGTCTCTGACTGCGTACGCCTCCTGTCGAACTCTCTGCGTTAGCAGAGAGGAACCCGGACGAGGCTTTGCCGAAGGGCAAGGTTTCGTCCGGTGGGGTAGACAGGGCCTGAACCCGTCTAATCGGCTTTAAAGGCTATTTTTTTGGCCGAGCCTACGGGCTCGGAGAAACCCACAATAAAACCGGCCTTGTGCCATATTCGTTTCCCGTGGGTGAAATGATAAATACCGAATGGTGTTGTGCGGTCTCTGACTGCGTACGCCTCCTGTCGAACTCTCTGCATTAGCAGAGAGGAACCCGGACGAGGCTTTGCCGAAGGGTAGGGTTTCGTCTGGGGAGGTAGACAGGGCCTGAACCCGTCTAATCGGCTTCAAAGGCTATTTTTTTGGCCGGGCCTGCGGGCTCGGAGAAACCCACAATAAAACCGGCCTTGTGCCATATTCGTTTCTCGTGGGTGAAATGATAAATAGCGAACGGTGTTGAGCGGTCTCTGACTGCGCACACCTTCTGTCGAACTCTCTGCGTTAGCACAGAGTAACCCGGACGAGGCTTTGCCGAAGGGCAAGGTTTCGTCCGGGGAGGTAGACAGGGCCTGAACCCGTCTAGGCGGGTTCAAAGGTTATTTTTTTGGCCGAGCCTACGGGCTCGGAGAAACCCACAATAAAACCGGCCTTGTGCCATATTCGTTTCTCGTGGGTGAAATGATAAATACCGAACGGTGTTGAGAACGTCAGTCGAGATTCGGACATTTGAAGTACCAACCATCATAACTAGATTTGCTGCGTCATTGACTATTATTTTTCCAAGTTCCTAACGTTTTGTACGACTTATTAGAAATACAAGCCTCCACTGTGAAAATACTCCACAACAACAAAACAGTGCTCAATGCAAATATTGTTCCATCGCTACACAGGAATTACCATGTTTCAAAAACAGAAGTTAAAAACTTAAAATTCAATTATAGAATTAAATTAAATTGAAGTCCCACGTTCTGTTTCATTTTCAAGCGAATTTTGGAATTATATATATATATATATATATATATATATATATATATATATATATATATGGACACATAATTTAATGATGCAAATTAAAATCCATGATATCCCAGTGTCATTTGATTATAACAATAAGTGGGAAGGGTTAAAACTGCTGGATGCAACAAATCATATATAAACCAATTCGTTGTTACATTTTTAACCAGAGTTAATTCTTTATTCCAAAGGATTCTTCTTTTTTTTTGTTTTTTTTGTTTTGTTTTTGTTTTTTGTGTGTGTGTTTGTGTGTAGCTTCCAAATGGCTGAATTGTCTTCACTCTAGATTTGCTTAATCAAGGATCTTCTCACCCTCTGAGATCAAAAACACAACGTGGCAGAGGAGGGAATGGTTGTGAACAGAGAAACGTCAGCTAAGTCAAGTGGAACCGTGCCTATCATCAAAATACCAGCGACAAAACAAGTCATGCGCTAACGATTGAAAAGTCAGCTAAACGGTAACCACGGAGGTCTGAAGCTACCTGAGGACCGACGACAGAGATGTTGCATATTTGGTTGCCATTGACTAGCTTCGGCAGTCGAATGTTAGAATCATGTGTCCTAGAAATTTCAGATGTCTTTTCCTGATTCTGTTGCCATTTTCTTTAAGACCTCCTTATTGCTTACTCACCCAATCCATGGAATTTTCAGTATCTTTCTGTAGAGCGACATTTCTGATGCCACTAGTTTTTCCTCAAAAGAACATGATAGAATATACAAAAAAAAAAAAATCAGTACAAATGCCAAATTTAAAAATTTACCGTTTTCGATTTTAAACGACATTTTTCTCGGAGACAGTAGGAAAATCCAAAGAAGCTGCAATGTCATTGGCTCTCACCTGGCATCTCGGCTTCAGTCACTTTTCTACCGCTGTAATGTAACTTTCCTTGTGCCTTTTCTATAAATAATTTTATGGTAATTGTTATGAAAAACCTTTTTCCCTATATAGAAACTATGAATTTAACCGTAGTACTGGATTAGCGGCAAGATCTCGTCATCTTACAGTTGAATTGGCTAGATGTAACCGTAACTTATCTGGGATAGAAAAAGATGCATTCCAAAAGCTAAGCAGAGTATTAAGAAATAGAAAAATCTTCGTTAGAAACAAAAAAAATAATACTGAACTGTTACGTGAAATCTATCCTCTTATAAATATCCTCTTGTAAATGCTGGACAATCTCTTCAAAGATTAAGAAGAGACTTGAAGCAACAAAAAGATACTAAAGATAAATGTGAGCAGTGACAAAGTTTTAGAGAAAATGGGAACAAGAAAGAAACTTATACTTAACATCAGGAAGAGACAGTTGATATTTCTAGGACACATAATGAGGAAAGTGGGCTAGGAGAATTTGATACTTACAGGACAAATTGAAGGCAAGAGGAAAACAGCTCATGACCTACTTAGTGAGCTTGACTGAATGGATGGCGAACAGAATTTAGGAGAAATAACAAAAAGACAAAATTTAATGAGAGCAGCAAAGTACAAAAAATTGTGGACAGCCATGATCGCCTACGTCTTGAGGAGACACAGCACATAAAGAAGAAGATATGCAGAGCCGGTGAGTACTACCTCCGAACCCCCCGATCGAGAGGGTTAAGCCTGATTGGGTACCCCGTGCAGTGTTGTATGCCCATCCCTTTCTCGTCATCATTTTTCTACCTACATTTATATATATTACAAATTAAACGAAGCAAAACAGACTATTATTGAAGGATGAAAACTTTTCGTAGGTTTTGACGTCATTCTGAAGTCTTTTGTTTTTGTTCAGATCCGTGAATTTGTTTTGCTCATGACAAGTCTCGAACAAAAAAAACACGATATAAAATTCACTATTTTTTATCCAGAATGTTGAATGTCTTCAAATTATTCAACTTTTTAACAAGAAAATGTTATGTTGATGTTAAAAATTGACGTAAAACATTGTTGATTTTAAGATCGAATGATCTATTATGACATGTCTCTAATTGTATTTAGATACATTGTATTTATTTTCAAAATTCCCAGTTGAATTTTTCATCTATTTTGAATATGATCCACTATTGTACATAATTAGGTTGCAATAAAATTTGCATTTTATATGTATACTATCGTATGAACATTGAAATGAATAGAGTGGTTGGGGTCACTATATCATAGATTCAGAAGGCACAAGTTCTTTGCCACAGATCTGGGTATATGGGTGCACCTCCAAAACTTTAGATGATCAGAGATTGGCAGCTGATCTCTTCTCTGACCAAGCGCTAACAGCTTCGTGGCTGGTCACATTTAATTCCTCGAAAACCAAACTAATTTCATTCTATCATTGCTGATCGGATACAGAACTTTCACCAATCGTGATGAACGGATGTTTTTTTTCAGGGAGGTCTTGTGCCTTGAGCACTTACTTGGAGTGGAACTCGTACATACGATCCATCGGTAAAGATGCTGGGAAAATGGTCGTTTCTCTGTACCGCTTCAGTAAGTATATGACTTTTCCTATTATCCTCTATCTGTACAATGGTTTCTTGCTGTCATATATGGACAGGCGCTGCTCAGTCTTTAATATCCTGTCGCGATAGAGCCCAAAAGCGTCTCCGTGGATGACGAATCATTTTACACCCTGCAATCCCTTTCTCACAGATGAAACGTTGCAAATGTCTCGTTGCTCTATCGCTATTTCCATGGAAAATGTTCAGACGAAGTACATTCTTTAGTTCCCCCAGCTCTGACCTTCACGGCTACGACCTACCATGTCATACACATTGTAGCGAACTACCCACATTCCCTTTCTATTTCATTGGTGAGATATAAGTTCCATTCGAGTAACAGCTTTTCCTAAACCGCTGCTTTGTGGAACAAACTCCCAAGAGGATGCTTCCCTGATCACTACAGTCTTAAACTGTTCACGTCAAGAGTAAACCGTAATCTTCCCCACTTATCGCTATGAACTGTGCAGCTTACTCTGAAAATGCATAAAACGAAAAAAAATCCTTAATATATTTTACATTCATTGTCATCATTTTCTCACCTGTATATTTTTCGGATAATAAGAAAGATGTTAACAGGAGGAGAGTGGAAAAATATTAATGACTAAATATGATGCTTTCCCGATCATTACATTCTTAACCTGTTTAAGTCTATGATCAGCTGTTATCTTCCCCACATATCCTCATAAACTGTGCCTCTTTACCTCAAGTGGCGCTTGGGCATTACACAGGGTAAATATCACTGTAAAAAAAAACAAAAAAACTTCAGCCTCTTGGTAGTGAATATTATTATTGCTCAAGAGTAATCCAGAAAATGTATAAAAACGAAAAAATTCCTTAATATATTTTACATTCATGGTCATCATTTCCTCACCTGTATATTTTTGGGATAATAAAAAAGATGTTAAAAGGAGGAGAGTGGAAAATATTAATGACTAAATCCGATCACTACATTCTTGACCTGTTCAAGTCTAGGGTCAACTGTTATCTTCCCCCCACATACTCTCATAAACTGTGCCTCTTACTCTGTAACCCTCTACTTCGAGTAACTCTTTAGTTTTGTACAGGGTGAACATCATTGTAAAATAGAAAAGAAAAAAGTTATACATTTACATTTACCAATCTATTACTGAAGTACTTTTAATTTACAGTAGTTTACATTTAAAAAATTGGTAAACTAAACATGGAGAAACGTACTCGCAATAGGGCGTAGTGTCAGAAGGACGGTTTTCCCATGACACCGCTTGCAATATTTATCGTTTTAAAAACCGAGGATTACAACTGGAAACAACTGGATTACAACCTCCTAAACATATGATGAAAGTGAATTTATACATTTTCTTTTTTTTTGTCTTGAGAATTTACAACAAAAATATAAAACACAATTTATTTAAAATAAATTTGATTTAACGAGAATTGACTTTGTTCATTCGGCGACGCCATGAACGATTCGAGTAATTGAAATCTCGAACAGACTTTTCAAGAAATTTGCACCATCTGGTGAGGCGATTAAATTTCGCGCCATTATCCAGCCTGTCACGTGACGCAGTTTTTACTTTTTGACTTGTTCATAAATTATAGCTGCGTCAAGTGCTGATAATTCAGTTTTTTAACGACAAGAAACATCTCTAAATCCTACTATTCATTGCTGATTAAATTGAGTTCACATTGAGAATCTCTTGGTAAGAATAAAATGTCAGTTTTATGCCATAAGGCATTAGTGGACAAACTACGGTCCCCGGATTACATACTGTTCGCCTGAAGGTTTTATGCATCCTGCAAGAGCACAACAAACATTATTTTTAAGTAACTTAAAAAAAGGTTTTGGTAAATTCTTGGTTACACACACACAAAATAATAATCTATTCAAAATCGGAATAAAGATACCAAAGATGTAAAACTATAGACATTGTTTTTAATCACTTCACCCCAAGCAAGACAATAAAGCTACTAAGACGCAATAGACTATTGAGTGTGAGAGATTGAGAAAAAGAAAAACATGATACGGGGTCCTCGAATTTATTACATGGGCCCAATCTACTCTACTACATCTCGATTCTCATTGATACAAAATTAAAATTTTATGGTAACCTGATTATGTATAATAATGGATAATATGCAAAATAGGCGAACAATTTAAGCTGAAAAATTGAAAATAAATACAATATATCTAAATACAAATTCTTACGTCTTAATAGATCATTCCATCTGAAATACATCAACAATGTTTTGTGGCAATTTTTAACATCAACTAGAATTTTTCCTTATTTAAAAGTTGGATAATTTTAAAACATTCAACATTATGGATAAAAAATAGTGAATTATATATAGGTACCTCCACAAATTCAATATACGTAAGGATTAAAATGAATTTTTAAAAATGAAAAAGCTTTCTTAAAGCTTTCATTTTAGAACTTTAATTGAAAGCTAAAGGATTTAAAATTTACTATTTCCAGTCAGCAAAATACTTTGCGGTGTATTTCAAACAGAAATTATATTGATCGAAATCGAATTTTTTTTTTTAGTAAAATCGATGAAAACGGCCATTTTGACATATTTGTAAACAAAAGTTAATTCTCGGTTTTAAAAATCTTGCAACAATAAAATATATATTTCTGAAACTTTATTTGAAGAAAATTAAAAAATTTAAAGTTAACTTAATCTGATTTGAAACAAATAGTAATAATGGCATAAAATATTGTTTACAAGCATTTCTTAACCACAGGGTGTTGTTTTTTCTGAAGGTGTTCATAGTTAAGTATGGTGGAGAAGACGATAAAGTTTATATGAGGATTTTTTTTTTCATAAGAGCGAAAACACCTAAAACACGTGATTTTAATGATAATGTTATGGGTTTGAACATCCATATTTAGAAATTATGTCCGTATTTCATACATGCAAAAACAAATCGAAATTCTTTAAAAATATTCGAGGTCGCTATATTATAATAAGTTTCACAATATATGATTAATAAATATAGTTTTACTTAATAACAATATTTCCTAAGAGTTATCACATTGAAACTGAATTTTAAAAATTTAAAAAATTTTAGTCAATTTAAAATTATAAGAAATGAAAACAAATCTTGTAAAAATTAATTTTTCATCGAAAAAGAAATTTTCTTCAGAGAATATTGTCGTTACATTAAAAGTAATTAAAACCTTCTCTAATTAAATAAAGTCTCAGTTTGCGTTTTGTTTATTTTTTGATTCTGAACAGATTTTCGGTAAGATGGGGTCCGATTTTACAAAAAAAAAAAAAAATTCGGTGATACAAATTCTTCAAAAAATTCTGCTTTTAACTAATATATTCACTAAAAATTATTACATTGAATTTTTCAAGCTTTCATAAAATTAAGTAAGCGAGTGAAACACATGTAAAAATATTTTTACCAAGACTTTCTATTAAAAAAAAATAAATAAAATAATTGCATTGATTTGTGAATGAGCTTTGAAAATTTCATTTAAAATCCAATTTTGCCGATAAAACTATGTTTTCATTACGCTTTGGAGTATGTTTTAATCACGCTATGCTGATTTTTTTTAGCGATTTCGTGGAGGTACTTAATTTTATATAGTGTTTCTTTTTTTTCTTTTTTTTCGAGCCGTAGCATGAGCAAAAACAAATTCACGGATTTGAACAAAAATAATAAAAAAAAAGACCTCAGAATGACGTCAAAATCCCCGAAAAAAACTTTTCATCCTTTAATAATTGGTTGTGCTTCGTTTCATGTATAAATGTAGGTAGAAAAAAAAAGCATCCGTTGATGAAATAGGGAGGTTCACAAAGCACTTTCCGGGTCCCTCGATCAGGCTCGGACCTCTCGATTGAGGGTAATACGCACCGGCCCTGCACAAAGCCAATAATGATGCAGTAAGTGTACTTTTTTTTAATTCTATAAATAAAGCCTGGTTAGTCCCCAGCGTTTGCAGCGTGTTTTTTTTTTAGTTTTTTTTTTAATTAAAAAATAGAGCAAATTTCAAATGCCTAATGAATCTCAAGTTTCAATCTGAGATTGACGCTATACAATCCATGGTTTCTTAATTTCGCCGAAATAATAATAAAAAGCAGGTTTCAAATGCCTACTTTCATGTTAGGTACGATACCGTTACAACACTCTGAGATTGGTGCTATACACACTCTTCAAAATGATTGACGTATGAAATAAGCAAATGTCTTTTTTAACTCTTTCTTTATTCTTTAGGTTTTTAGGATGTTTTAAAAATTATTACTGGAGTAAAGTTTATATTCTTTTGCTTTTCATACAGGCACGGCGTAAATGACAGAATGGGCCACTAAAACAGATGTTAAAAGTGGTGGAACTAAAAATCTATTATCCTACTACTTGGATTTTTGTTTTGATCTTAAATGCACATTTTTTTCCGCTTGTATTGATTTTCTAGAAGGCTATAAACTTTTTCACACATAAAAGTTGCAAAAGTTTTAGAACCTGATGTTTCAGGGTAAAAAAGATTTTTTTTAATTTATTTTGAAAATTAATGACAATTTTTAGATAAATTTTACTGACAGCTCAGATAAAAATACCATTGTCATAGATTGTGACCCAAAAGGCAAATTTATTTTACTCAGTAATAACAAAAAATGAGGAAACCGAATCCCCAAATGAAGCAAAGCAACGTGGATGTCATAAGAAACAAAAATTAATTTTGTTATGAGTTTAAATAGAATTGTTTATATGTGTGTGTTACAACTGTAAGTGTGCAATTTGCATTATGTAGGCTTAAGTTATTATTTGTTTTATGATTGTGTACGTACAGCGATAATCAAAATACTACTGCTGCCGTATTTATCTACATGTTTATGTAACAAGCTGACTGGCGGGTAATTCGAGTGTGCCGTTTTTTAACCCTTTTTAGGGACTTTAGTGTTAATAACCCGAAAAAAAAGTTTTAAAAGAAAGTTTTCATCAATTATTTTTACAAAAATTTTGCGAACTTTTGATAACACACTTTACAATTTTCTTGAGAAAAATATGCAAGGTGTTTATGTCGAACTTTTTAAATCTTGATAAACAAATAACAAGAAAATATGTGTGACGTGAGCGCGCATGCATTCATATATAAACAGTGTAAATAAAATAATGAGTGTAGGAGACAAAGTAAAAACAAAATTATCAAACAACCTTGACAATCTAGATGACATAGACGTCACAAGTGACCAACGAAACGTTGCCAAATGCAGCACACCTCCTAATCATTATCAAGTGACCCACGATCGACCAATGAAAATCGAGAACACACCCCGATAACCGACCAATCACACACCTCGCTTGTATCCGTTGTGACTAGTGTAAATTTTAAGACGGTGAAGCTAGCAGAATTTTACACTTTGTCACAGTTGTCACGCCAACTCACAGGTAAGTTCACCTTAGCCAAATATTTATTCTTTCTTCTATGGATACCCAGGATGTTATCTCTACATTATATGTAAAAAAGAATTATGGCTAAGCGTTGAAACAAGAAAAAAAGACGGTGTAATCAGAGATGTATTCCTTTCACCGCACACATATGGGCGCATTGCGCATATACACGCACTTCCATTCATTGTTTTTGTTGTTAAGAATTATAAATCGCCAGAATACGATTTTTACTTGGATATGTAGTGTTGTTCTTTTCTGATAGCTGTAGCTTTTTATTTCTAAAATTTTAAAAAATTACGCTGAAGAAAGAAAGCAAGAAAAGAAAAAGATGAGTAAAAAAAAAGTCTATTACTACGAGTAGTAGTAATAGTAGTGGAAGGAGAGTGTACTTAATGCTTCCAAGTAAAATTATGTAACACTTTCATAGCGATTTTGGCTGCATAATGGCTATTTTCTTCTTTTAAGGATTTTTTGCTATTTCGATTCTTTCTTTGTTTTAAGTTTCGTAATAATTTTTACTGAACTTCATAGAATACTGAAAAATTGAAAAATTTGAAAAAAAAAATTTCGAAATATTGTGTTCACTTGGGAATTAAATCGTTTTCTTTTAATTTAATTCGTTTAAAAATGATTTTAAAAAAATCATTATTTGAAGAAAAATTATAGGGATAAAATAAAAATTGAATGAAAATTAAGAGTAAAAAAATTAAACAATTTTTTAGAAATTTACAATTATCGACTTTGTACGCTAATTCCTTTCTTTTAAAGCTTTTTTAATATTTTAATAAATAATTAAAATAAAAATCATTTAAAAAATGATATAATTTTCTTTTCTTCTATATTCTTTTTCTAAGTTTCTATCTTTTTAAATGATGATATCACAATCATATGAATTTGTACATAATTTACAAAAACAAAAAAAACAATGATTTTTATACCTGCGTGGGTGCAGATGTAAATATATGCCAATGCCAGTGTGTTTGTTAAAAAGATGACATTCGTTTATTTTATTTTTATGTAGATATGGCCTTACTTCACTTTCTTGTACAGGTAGAGATATTTTCCAAATCGTCTTAATCTCAGCGATTTCATTTTTTTCTTCTGAGCTTATATTCTTTCTTTGTCTAGATTTGAAATTTTTATTGCAATGATGTATTGTAGATTGTACAGTTTACTCTAAGGATGTAGTCCTCTTTATTCAACGTCAATTTATGAACCCCACACACAAAAAGAAAGCTATCGTCAAGTGATAGTCCTTCTTTTATCATTAAGGAATATCTGTGAATTTTCTTTTAAATATCTTGTTCATTGTTTAAAGTAGAATACATAATTATCGATATTATAATCTCATAGTTTTTTCTTTAAATAATTAATATCATTAATTTATTCATTCATAACTTGTAAGTTGTATTGTAACGGTTGTAAATGCAATGAAGCTTTTTAAAAATAAAAGCTTTCTATCATACGTAACAGCTGAGTAACACTATTTTAAAATTTATGACTTTATATTAAAATTTTCCATAACTATATTTGAAAGAAAAAAATAATATTTGTAGATTCTGTAGTCTTTCTTCTTTTCGAAGTGCAAAAACAGCAAAACGAGTCTGCCATTGAAATCAAATAATCATTGTTGCAAGTGAAATCATTTTTTAAAATAAAATCGGATCACCAGTTTTAAATGGTTAATTTCGCTTTTACGATTCTTTTACTTTAACTGTTAACATTGCTTTTTTTAATGTGTGTTTATCTAAAACGAAACCTTTACATTTTGCCAACCGAAGATCTTAATCTACTTTGTTTCCTTTTTTTTATTTTTTTTATTTTTGATTTACGTATTTGAATCCATTTTTCTTGATCCGTTTTACACAGGAAATACTTTTATTACCAAATAACACTTTAATGAAGAATCGTTAAATTTTTTTTTATTGAATTACGAAAAATGGAACCATAAAGTAAAAAATATACATCATTTATCTCTAAAAAGAGCCATTAATGCTTCCTTTTGGGGGGGGGCTATCAATTTTAAACATTCAGTCGTTGTGGCCATTATTGTTAGATACCTGTTATTTTCCATCACTGATAAGAGAAGAAAAATAAAGCGAAGGTAGGAAGAATTAGTGGATAGTTTCCATTACATTTTAGTCGTTTAAAAAGGTACAAAGATACCTACTTTTAGTCTTTTGTCTTCTGTTTCTAATTTTCTGAACGACATTTCATTCTCAATTGACGCTTTTCATTTTCCGTAGAAAATAAACGTAACCTGTGGATTATGTCATATTCGGAATATGAACCCTAAGACTATTTATTCCTAGGTTATAAGAACATTTTTGGATAAAAAATATTTTTGTTTTATCTGATATCACTTACATGTTTACTTCTTCGTACACAATTTCATCATCTTCAAGTGGATTCATAATTATTCAAATGATCGTTTATCGGATATCTTACCTATAAAATTACCCACACCTACGTTTCTACTGGTAGTAGTTAAATTCATTTCTCTTAGTTTTAGGCAGGTATTGAAAGAAAGAAAAAAAAACTCAAAGAAATTAACGATAGTCGAGTTACAAATATCTTCTTTTCCCTTACATCACAAGAATTAGATTTTTGTTTTTTTAGAATAGCCATTATTTCTCTTTACTTTATCTTAATGGCATCAAAAAAGGATGTAATTAACATTACAACGTATTTTGCAGAGAAGCTTTCGTGTATGTTTTCTTTTTGTTTAAAAATGGATTTGGTAAAAGTAAAACGATCACTTCTCTCAGATTACCTTTTTAGTTTATTGTCCTCATTTTGACTGTTATTTTAATTTACAAGTTTTTCAGCTGTTTTATTCTCTGGCTTTCATCTAGTTGCATCATTCGATCTTTGTAATGTTACTGTTACTCATTACGCTATAAAAGGTTCAGTTAAGTTGGTTGATTTTTTTTTTTACGGCATGTTAACCATCGTTGGGTTATTTAATGTCAAATTTTGGGTCGTAGAAGTCTAGAATCGGGGGCTATAAAACAGGGGCCATAATTCACATGCGCAAAAATAAAAATAATTTAATACACTCATGGGATACCTGAGTGGTTGATTTTATTTTTAAGTGCCCAGTTACTCGAAAAATTTGTTCTTGATAGATCGTGAAGCACTCCTACAAACAGCCATCCAAAGACGTATTGAACATCATTGGTGATGGTTGGTCCGCTTATGAATGATCTGGGGTACAATCACAAAGTTAATTCATGAGAATAATTTTCATGAATCTTTAGTTCTTGAGAATAGTTGGTTTCATCGAAAGCGTTTTCTCAGAGGAAAAGGGACCAACAACGAACCGACGAATAGGACTTATATTTTGAAAAAAAAATAAAAAAATATATTTAAAAATTTAAAAAAAAATTTAATATATTTAAAAAATATATTTAAAAATTACAAACAATATTGTTTTTAATAATTTTCAAATACATTTTTGATTTTTTTCAAAATATATATTAATTAATTTATTGAATAAGCAATCTTGCGAATTATCGCCCCTATTTTATGGTCCCAGTTTTAGAAATTTTGTATGAAGCACCCAGTGAAGATCGCCTTCACTACTTATTAGTAATACTCAAGAAGACTAGCCTCGCTTCGTGGCCTCATGGCTACGATCAAAGTATAGTCTATGCTCTCTCCTCATTTCAGATGGGAGAAGGCGCTTGGTCCCGAGCATTCCAGCCCTTTGGCAGCACCTTCCTCATTGCACTAACAAAGGTGGAGTTGGTGTACTGTAGTAATATGGATGCCAGTGTGACAGTGATCACGGGGACTGGACAGACTGGACAGATTTTGTCCTTGGCCCATATGTCTGAATACATATGGACCCAGCCACATAAAAAGGCCTTGTCTCGCATCCTGTCTTAGTGAAGAGGTCATGTCAATAAAAATCTTTTTTTTCTTTTTTCTTTTTTTCTCTCACTCTTTCCTGGTCTGTACCTAGATGAGCGACTGCTTGAGAATACTAAGTGCTGCAATGGATAATAGCTCGGAATTCTTTATTGAAGAGCCGAGTTCCAATTTCCGTTGGGTTCTTTATATTCAGTTACGTGCAAATACCCTGGGAAAAGGTATGAATCGACTTCTTCTACCACTAACTATGGGTTAATTCGTAATTTACAATAAGAAAGAGACAGCTGAACTCTTTTTTAACACATTATGAGGAAAGATACTGGAGAATTTGAGGGGAAAGAAAAAGAAAGAAAGAAAGAAAGAGAAAGAAAAGGAAAAAGCGAAAGAAAGAAAACTGAAATCGAAAAGAAAGTGAAAAGAGAGAAAAAGTGAAGAGAAAAGAGAGAAAAAGCGAAGAGAAAAGAGAGAAAAAGTGAAGAGAAAAGAGAGTTATGTTAATTCGTAAATCTTGTATAGACCATTATTATCTTTAAAACATTCTTACTAAAATATTTTCTGGCTTTAAAGGGTAGTTAAGCCATAATAAATGAATGAATAAATCAATTTTCTTTTTCTCTTCACTTTTTCTCTCTTTTCTCTTCACTTTTTCTTTTTCTCTTTTTTCTCTTCTTTTTTCTTTTTTCTTCTTTTTCTTTTCTCTCTTTTCTCTTCACTTTTTCTCTCTTTTCTCTTCACTTTTTCTCTTCACTTTTTCTCTCTTTTCTCTTCACTTTTTCTCTTCACTTTTTCTCTTTTCTCTTCACTTTTTCTCTTCCTTTTTCTCTTTTCTCTTCTTTTCTTTTCTCTTTTTTTTTTTCTTTTCGATTTCAGTTTTTTTCTTTCAGTTTTCTTTCTTTCGCTTTTTCCTTTTCTTTCTCTTTCTTTCTCTTTTTCTTTCCCCTCAAATTCTCCAGTATCTTTCCTCATAATGTGTTAAAAAAGAGTTCAGCTGTCTCTTTCTTATTGTAAATATCAGTTTTCCTGTAGTTCTTATTTCCCTTAAGACTCCTTTATTACTCACACGTTGTGTCCATGGTAGTTTTTAGAATTCGTTCGTAGAACCAAATCTCTATCATTTCAAATTTCCTCTTCATTTGTGAGGAAATTGTCCAACATTCACTGCCTTAGGGGGAATTGGATATTACATAGCAGGTCAACACTGTTTTCTTAATGTCTAATGATATTTTCTTATTTATTAATACTATGCTCAGTTTCTGGAAGGCATGTTTTGCTCTTCCTATGCACCTTTAAATTTCTGTCTCATATTTTCTGTTGTCTGTTATGACACTAACCAGGTTTTTACATTTCTGTATCTGTTTGGTTTTGACGTCTCCAATACGTAGCTCACACAGCGGAATGTCCCTTTTGCTGATTACCGTACATTCTGTCTACTTACCGTTAATAGTTAGTCCTTTCTTCTTTCTTTCCCTTTACTTCGAATTCTTTCAATTTCCTTTGTAAGAATGACATTAACAGTGTTATCAATATACATTCCTTGGTTCCGCTAGGTCTACCCTCATGTCTAGGACCCGCTATGCTACTTACATAATAGCAAACCACCCATATTCCCTCCGTATTCCATCGGCGAGAAGTTCCACTCGAACAGCTTCTTCCCGTGAACCACTGCTCTGTGGAACAGACTCCCAAGAGGTTGTTTCCCCGATTACTACAATTTGAACCTGTTCATGTCTAGAGTATATCCGTTATCTTCCCCCTTGTATCCATATAAACTATCCCTTAATGTAAGCCTCTACCTCGAGTGGCCTCCGGGCCTTGTATAGGGTGAACCTTACTGTAAAGTAGTAGGAAAAAAAAACACCACGCCGAGGCGCATTATACGGACAAAGGAAAAAGAAAAGGGACAAAACTGTCCCTATTTTCTCTCTATAGTTAATAGGGCGTGGCGGATAGAAACAACATCTTAAAGACCGAATATTGCAACTAGTATCTAATGAAGGCCGGAGAGTGCAACGGCCGAAAGATTGTGAATCAAATAATCAAGGGGATAGTATCATTCCTAACAAAGCAATGTACAATTTACAACTCAATAACGTTATTTTCATATTCATCTTAAAATATTTTCCATGAGCTTTCATAAAAAACTTTAAAATAAATAAAAATGGTCATTATCATTCCAATATAATATTATCATAATTTCTATAAATTATTGAGTAATAATTTATATATATCACCAGTTTCGTGTTTTTTTTTACCTTTGTATGTGCAAGAGTTGCCGTTTAGTGTACTATTTTCCATTTAAGTGGTACCAATAATCAGAACTTAAAATGATTACTTGACTACTTATTTTAGTGCATTATCTTACTTACAATTATTGTCACGTGACGCAAAAAATAGTCAGTGCGTTACTTTAAGAAATCCACCGTAAATAATCAACATTGCCTTATATCATAGCCATCTGTCACTTATTGGCAACTAAGACTTTTTACATAAATAGCGAAGTAACGCGGCTCATTGAAATAAGTGCTGCATAATTTGTTGTGTTTATAAATTGAATGATGAGCTTTTAAATGCCATATTTTTCTCTCTGTTAACGAAGTCATTAGGTAGGGTCATTCATTTTTCTCATTAACACAGGCGCTGACGCCTGTAGCGTATCTAAAAAGAAAGAAAAAAAACATTGGTTGCCATAGGATACTAAATTCGTATTTTTTTCTCACCGCTATAAGTATGGACTATGAAGACACAAAAGGTCAATAAGTAATACTAAAATAAGTTAACTGTATGAGTAAACATGTGCGTCTTAGAAGAACACTAAAAAAAAAGAGATTAGAATCAGATCAATAACAACAAGTGAGAGAGGAGAGGGAAATCATTCCGTTGGTGACCTCAAGTGTTTACTTTTGACTAGTAATTTCTATAACGCTAGGGTCGCAATGATACTCCTGGGAGTCGAGGAATGGTGGTGATATTATTATTGTTGTTGTTGAGTATGAGAGTAATACACCAACAAAATGATGCGGGGGTACAAATATATAAATCCCATTCTGATAAGGGTATACAAGGCACATGCATAACAGCCAAATGTGCCCAATATGATGACAAGCTTTGATAAAAGCAGCAAATAATCTTGCAAGCTGGGGCCCAGTTAGAAATACCTTCAGGAGGGGTAATCCAGTCCGCTAAGACGGTTTCCGCTTAAGGGTGTCCCCAAGTAACTAACTTTTGACTCTGAAATCGCATTGGGCGACTCATCCTCTCGATATCTAATCATAATTACCTTCTACTACTCTCGCTCACGAACAGATATGCACAGTACGTTAACACCTAGAAGACGTTCCCAACAGGTTGCGGTCAGGCAACTGACAATGAAATCCGTGATTTTACAGTATCCCATATTAATTCACTAAGGCTGTATACCTGTATATGTTAACACCTCCAATCAATTAAGATAAGAAGCCATGTTGAAAGTCTGGTGGAGCATCTGGGCAATAATAATAATAATAATAATAATAATTTATGATTATAATAATAATAATAATTTATGATTATAATAATAATAATAATTTATGATTATTATTATTATTATTATTATTAGAAAAATGTCGAAAGTATAAAGTAGTGCAAATATATTATTCATTTTATTAACATTGAAAAGGAGTTTGAATAATTTTAAAAGCATCGCTGTATGTAGTTATCTAATTTATTCACATCCTGTTTTTGTACGCTAAGGCGGTGAAGCTTGACGTAATCGCGGTATCGTTTTTCATTGTTGTTTTTTTTGTTTTTGTTTTGCCTTTGACTTCGATGTTTTTGTTAATGCTTCACGTGTGGCGTTATCGCGAGACATTTATCGTAAATGCGCGCGTTTCACGTGAAGATGTGCTTTTTCTTTTTCTTTGAGATTAAGAAATATCAAGATTTAAATGATTATTAGATTAAAATTTAGTAAAATTTCACTGGATACAACTAATAAATAATAATAATAATAATAATAAAAATGAAATTACACTTTCTTTCACATGACCGCCATGCCAAGAAAGAAAAATCGTGTTTCCTGGAACTTGCCAAAAGGTTTGGGCATCTTGACTAGTGTTTAACGAGCCACGATCCTGGATGTAGACAATGACTTCAATAAATAAAAAAACAAAAACAAAACAAAACAAAAAAAAACTGTTGAATAAAAATGAAGTAAGTTTAATTGACTAGTGATGCAATCACGTCACAATATTTTAACAAGTACGCTCCAGGTCTCGTTGAAAAATCGAATCACCATAATTGAACTATTGTTACTACATTATCTACTATTAATTGTAATTAGGTTGAATATAACTGCTTATTGAAGGCGTGTCTAGCACAATTATAGGTGAGGTTAGAGCTTATTTAAATTATTAGTTGTAATTTTGGGGTTTTCTTTGAATTCATTCATCAAAAATTTTAGCAATCAACACAGTTCGTGTGTTTATCAATTCTATTTTTAGTCATCTCTTTTTTTATTAAAGTCGTTGTTTTCGTCCAGGACCGTAGACCCAGTAAATGGTAGTCAAACTAACATTCCTTTAAACTAAAGTGAACAATGTTATTGAATACGACTATCGTTGTTGCCAGGCAGAATTAGATTACTTCCGTTTTCCGCACTTCATGTTATTAAGCAACTGTATTGTATGTCAAAAGAAAATTAAGGATAGAATATTCTGGAATATACGTATCGAATCCATAAGAATGTACAGTGTAACGGGCTTTGAAATTTAATGCGGCTGTTTTTGTAGATAAAATTGAAATCTGAGTACACGTTAACCTTTACATAAGATGTGAGAAAACATTAGTCCTGTGCATCAAAACCAGCAAGAATCAAAGGATAATGTTTGCTTAAATAATGCACGCTTATATACTGCTACTTTTGAAGACCTAATTTTGAAGCTAATTTTAAGGGAGTTGCGTCATACACTAGTTATAAAATTACCGTATGTACTGCTGGCCCTTGCTATGCTGTTGACCCAACTATATATTTATTTACCGTCGTCAAATTAACTTCAAAATTAGGTATTCAAAAGTCGCATGATACGCGTGTATATACGCTAAATCTACATCTCCATCTGTATATTTAATAGCTGTCTTTCTACGTAAGGTGTGTACAACTGTACATTACGTCTCAAATGAGAAATAATATTAAAAAAGCTTTAATTAAAATTATAGATCAAATTGAATGACTAATGAGTAATAAAACCAGACAGCCAGTCTGTATATATTTTTCTTTCGTTTCCACTACTTTTTCTCTTTGACTCGATTTTCTTTTCGTTTTGACTTGCTTTCTTACTTACACTCTACATTTCTTGCTTCACACTTTCCTTCTCTCGCGAGTTTTTACCGATTCTATCGTTACACACACACACACACACACACACACACACACACACACACACACACACATATATATATATATATATATATATATATATATATATATATATATTAAAAGAAAAACAAAACCGTTGATTGAACAAATGGACAACTTACCAAAACTTAAAATCTTTATCCAGATAAAGTTTCGAACAAAAACGATAATACTAAAAAAAAAAAATAAAAAGCAAATCTACTTACTGAGTAAAGTGCTCGAAGCCTAGACTGTCTAGACAGCAACAACAACAAAATAGCTTAACAAAGTTAATTCCCATGAAAAGTCGTAACCCGAATTTCACGCTCATATATACGTCGTCTGAAGATCGCCTTCGCTTGAAACTCGGAGTTACGATTTCAAATCGAAGTTTCTGAACGTTATTGTTTGCAGGTTAAAGCTCTGTCTTCGTTTGATTTCGAGAGGCATTGAGGTTTTTGTTTAGTTAGTTGTTTGTTTTTTCTTTTTTTTTTCTTTTTCTTCTGTTTCATGTTTTTCATTTTTTGGAAGAAATTGATAGGATTGGTTTTTGTCACTTACCCTTTACCGATAACTTGGTTTGATCTATCTATCTATCTATCTATCTATCTATCTATCTATCTATCTATCTATCATATGCGTGTGAGGACATATGAATCAAATCTGTTAATATATCTAAATGCACATTCTCCGATATTGAGCACTATAAATATTGCAACACACACACACACACACACATATATATATATATATATATATATATATATATATATATATATATATATACACACACACTAGTTGAAGTGTTCAATATCAGGGGTAGATCGTAAGTAAATATAAAAGTAGACATTGAAGTCAACACCCAGTGGGGACAGTCTGTTTCATGCTTAAACGCAATGGTCGGACCACACTATTGTAACTAAACTACCAACATTGAGGCAATGAAAGGCTAGCTCAACGCTTGACAACGTCTGTTGAATTCAAATTCGTACCAACTGTGTTCACCAAATAATCAATTTTGACTTACCTATTATTCAGAAATGTTTATTGATAAAGATATCGTTGGTAGTATGTTTGTTTTTTGCCTTGATCAGAAAAGAGCCTGGAGAATTTGACACCCACAGGACATTAAAGGCAAGATGGGCAGAGGGAAACAGCGATTAACCTACCTAACGAGTTTATTTAAATAGATGGCAGAACAGCAGACTGGGGTATGGTAAGGAGAGAGGCCTTAATTATATTTACAAAGTTGTAGAGACACACAGCACATAACAGAAAAAAGTAGTTGAGATAGTCTCGATTTGACCCTCGGATCTCTGGGTCTTTCATTTTTTAAACCTCCTCGGAATTGTTTTAAATACTCCACTAATAATAGCTACAACTGACGCATTTTTCATTTTATTTTCATAAGATTTAGCTATATTTAGTTTTTCACTTTTTTGGCATCCATTCTATTGGCAGTTGGAACAACGACAACCACCCACCATCTGACAAATCCTTCTTTGTTTCATCGTCGTTAGCATCGCAGTCTCGGAAGACCATTGATTTTCCATGCCCGTGAGGCACTCTCATGCAACGTCTCATGTGGCTGCAAAGTCCAATCGATGAGAGGCAGACACGGACATAGATATTGCATGTACAGGCTTGTCCCAATGATATTGAGTAGTTGTATCCCCCCCCCTTTGTACTTCCTTGATCTCTTAGCTTCTCTGTATTGAGCCAAGGTGGCCCCATATGTTAACAGCCCATTGCAGATTAACTGCTACCACTGAAGCAGTGTTTTCTCAGTTGGAACGTTTAATATTAAACGATATGAGGTCTTTACAAATGTTTGTTTATAACGACAAAATCTTCTGGCCTATATTAGATGATCCATTTGACTTCACCTCCCAAAAATGTTAATATTTCCGTTCCCTTTCTTTTTACAACTTTAGATTTCTGCTTACACCATTGCTATACATAATCAGATATCAACCATTTGCACATTTTCAGTGGATCACTTTTCCTACCCAATTCCTACGTTTTTATCTTCTTTTTAAGTTAGTTTTCTACGTGTTTCTATAACTGACAGTATTAATCATTTGAATAAAAGGTCAACAAACTAGATACTAAATAAGTATTAACACTGATTATCAGAGCTGAGGAGTCGGTGTCGGAAGCAATTAAGGGGTCACTGGAGTCAGAGTTGGAGTCCAGTTGAATTTACACTTTATGTTAAAAGTCTAACATTATAAAAATTTTTATTTTTATTGATATTTCTCCTACTGTATATTTACTATTTCCTTTAAAGAAATTCATCTCAACTTCTTTTTTAAAGTCATTTTATTTTCTTTTAGTTATTTTTTATTTGTAAACCTATATATGTAAAAAAACTCTTACATTATAGAATTTATTTTGTCTTTTACATCATGTAAAAACTTCTGTTATAAAGTAGTTTTATTTTTGTTCTGTACTTATTTCTTATTTGCAAATATATATATATATATATATGAAGAAAAATATACGGAAAAAACAAACAAAAATCCTAATATGAAATTATGCTGTTTTAATGTTAATATAATTTTAATGCATAATTGCATATTAGGATTTTTTTGTTTTTTCCGTATATTTTTATTCATACTATCAGATCTATATCCATATATTTGCTTACACACACACACACACACACACACACACACACACACACATATATATATATATATATATATATATATATATATATATATATATATATATTACATTATAGCTGTTTTATTTTTATTTCTTCTATATCCTTTCAAATATTCTGTCTCTAATTCTGTTAGAAAATATTGAAGAATGAATAGGTATGATATAAAAGCCACAATATCTTTATTTTTTTTTATATAAACCAGTTATAATGATATAGGCCAACTCAAATTAAGAGTGTATGCATAGGATTTATGAGATTTGTAGGCTATAATCACTTAATTACATGAAGAGGAGTCGGAGTCAGAGGTGCCAAAAATAGACGAATCAAAGTCGGATTCAGAGTCGAGGGTTTTGTGTTCCGACTTCACAGCCCTGCTGATTACATCATAAAAAATCATTTTATGAATTAAAAAAAAATACATTCGATAGAATAGATAGCAAGAAAATTTAAAAAATCCAACTAATCAATTTCGATTTATTAAAGATTATTAATAGGATTTAATTAAATGCCGTATACCTTCAGCGCATTAGGTCATGACTCTTCACAATTTCTTTTTTTATTGTGCTGGGTCCCTTCACGGCCTAGGTATTCGTGTTATGGCTGCCTCAGAGGTTCCGTTTCTTTATCAGCGAATTGTCATGCATTCTTTGGAAAGATAGTGGAGTAGTTTCGCATTGCCTTCTACGGTGTTTGGAAGTTAGTTTTCTTCTCTTAGAATTGTTGCCATCCAAGGCTAGAGACCCAAGTCTACCTACTACTTAATCCGTATCTGGGGGTAGGAAATGCAGATACAGTCCTTTCTCAAAGACATTTGTGCGAAAATGAACGCAGGAAACTAGGCTGACATTTGAACCCGGTTCGCTGATTTCACTTTCAGCCCGATATCAGTCACATTATCTGCACATTTGCAATTGGAAAATTACAAATAATAAAATAAATGAAATAATAATAAAATAGAAAAAGTATTTTTTTAAAAATTAACATATTTTATCACGTTATCTGGTAGAAATAGTATTTATGGGGTTGGTGGGGGGGGAATTTTAACACGTTGAAAATGTAACCCGATGACAATGTTTTTGTTACGTTAAAAAAAAAAAAAAGAAAATCACACTTTGACGACTGACACAGACCTGTCAACTCTTCCGGTTTTTAGATCTTTCCGCCTACCTTACGAGCTTATGTGAATGGATGACAAAACCGGGTTGCGGGGGGGGGGGGGCTTACAAAAAGTATTAAAACTGCTAAGGGCCACAAACTGCTAAGGTCCACAAGGAATATGAATTTTTGGAGAGCTATGATTGGTCATGTCCTGAAAACACCCAGCATACTGGTGATCACAGTCTTTTAGTTTGTAACTAGTGTTCTCATGGTTAAGCATTGGATTTCCTTCGAATCTGTCAGTTTTAACAAGATTCTCCCTATAAATAAATTGTTGAGCTTTCTTAACTAAAAATAGTGAAAATAATTCATGTTTTGCCCGCAATGTGTTTTGTAAACCGTTTTGAACCCTGATTCGATTAAATTATTGCGGAGATAACATTTTTCAATCACAAATTTACCGAATCGGAATTTCTTTATAAATAGATACCTCCAAAGATTCGCTAAACAAAAAAAATGAATATAAATGTTGAAAAAATGCCCATAACTTAATAAAAACTAAGTTTTATCGTCAAACTCTTTATGCTACCATTAAGAAAAAAGACCAAAGGATTTTTTTATTATTAAATTATATTTTAATGCATTTTAGAACCTTCAATTAGTTTTGAAATACAGCAAAGTATTTTGCTTATTAGAAATATTAAATTTAATCTATTATTAAAACTAAAATAAAAGCTTAAAGGATGATTTTTCCTTTTAAAATACATTTTAAACCTTAGCTATTGCTTCTTTTTTGTTTTGTTTAGGTATCTATATATAAGTGTAACATTGGCATATTGGTTCAAAATCATGCCTTTTTTTTTTTTTGGAAATAAGTGCTTTGAATTCAAAGAATCGTGTCTTATAGTTAACATTTTGGACTGTTTTTGAAATCCTTCAGTTCTTTTTGTTGTTATTGTTTTTTGGTGGAGGGAATATGATGTCAGAGATTTTTTTTTGATTTTTTGGTTGACATGTCTGATGACAGGAAATCACAATATTAACGAACAAAAAATATTTCTTAGTGACTTTTAAGTTTCCGCAGATTAGAACAAGACTCGGTTATATCCGCGCGCTGAAATGATAAAAGTCTACTTCATCGAAACTATCGTAATACTAAGCTTTAACCATGAAAACCAACCATCTTGCCATTGCTGATAGAAAAAGAAAATAAGATAAATGCCTGATCATGTTACTATCATCTCAGGATAATTTGCTATGCGAAAAGTTAAATTAGTTATCTGAGCAACCTTGAACTAAAAAATAAGTAAACTAAACAAGTGTCGACTTTGTTAATTTAATAAACAATATATGCGAACGTTCTTTACAAAATAATAGGGTTTTATTAATCATTTCACCCTAAGCAAGACGGGTAATGTCACTAGTACGCAGGGGGTTACAAAGAGTAAAAGTGAGAGAAAAGATTGAGTATGGAGGAAAGGGCATAATATGAACGGGTTTCAAGAAGAAAATGGCGATTGACGTTGCATTTAAATTTTTGAAGATTGTATTTATCAGGGAAGCAAGTAAACGGAAGGGAGTTCCACAGGCTGGAAATGTGAGAAAAGAAATTATTGGATCAGAGGTGACGGTTGCATTTAGCTATTTCAACAGTAAACGGGTGGGACTTTGATGTCAATCTAATTGCAAGATTAAACTCATGTAGTCAGGGCACCAGCGAACAAAAAAAAAAAAACAAAAAAAAAAACGCTTCAGAGCAGTTGTTATGAAAATACTTGCAGAAAAGACAGAAACTGTCACATCGATGAGAAAATGACTGAAGTCAAGATACTAAGTCAGGGTCGATTATATTACAAATCCTTCTTTGAATTTTTTCAAGATTCTCGAGAGCACCAGACCAAATATGGCAACGGTATTCAATGTACGAACGAATGTTAAATTTGTAAATGAGCAAGATGGACTCTAACGAGAAAAGTTTTCTGACACGACACCGTGATCCAACTTTCCTTGCAACTATTGATTCGATATAGTCGTTCCACTTCAAGTCAGTTGAAAACGTGAGGCCAAGAAGGCGCATTAAGAATTAGTAATTTTCCCACTTCCTCGCTCGAAAGTGACATTTACCAATCACGATTTCGTATCCGGATCGAATAAAAAAAAACTTTGTGAGGACTTTTTTTTTTTAATTTAAAAACTGTGTTCAACATGATAGCAGGTTACTTCCCATTTCCAAGCACACCGGTCTGCCAGGGTAGCTAGAATACGCTTGTTCAATCCACGAGGTACACCTGTGGTTTATAATGCAAATATGCTGATCGTGCCTTAGTTGCAATTTTCTGGGCGAGAGCGAACAACCTGGCGTGAATTTCTTGAACAAGACCAGTGCGATCAAACCAGTCGGTCATGAAGACTTGTGAATTCGTGCTAACACAACCAATCGAACGGTTCCGTCTATCTAATTTCACTCGCAAGGCTTCGGTCAACCCGTGGGTTTCAGTCACTTTTTAAAGTTGTTGCGCGCTAGGATCGCCTCCCGCAGTCAATAATATCTTGAACTAATTGACCATATTGAAATTCGAACTAGGTTCTCCTTGTCAGAAAACGAACGTCCCAACGATTTGTCCAACATAAACAACATTGTATGAACTTAGAAATCATATCCATTCATTAATATTTATGAATGATCCTGGATCTTTACGTTCTTTAATTTGTTGTTTTATTTCCGCGGCCAACAACATCATTTCATTTGCAAGAAAATAATGAATGACTCATAATATTCGCTAAAGTCAGCGTTATAGTTGGCTGTCATTGTCTCCGTTTTGGACTGTGAGTCATCTAAAAATAAAATAAAGGGGGTCAGGACATATGGACGTCTGGGTGCGACTAAACATCGTCTCTTTTTCCTTTCTCTTTACCCATAAATGGTAAAAATAACATGTATCGATTTTTGTATAACTTCCTGTTTTAGTTGACCAAACAAAATATTCAGATCGGTGGAATAATATTGATAAAGAACAGAAAATAAAAGTAACTTTATACAATCTTTTTATTATTATTCATTAGCTTTATTATTATTTTAAGAGGTCCCCCCTCTATCTTCTTTTACCTGTTTGTACTTCGACTAGGGTTGCCAACCGTACTTTATTGGAAAGTACAGTACTTTATTTGGCTATTTCCGTTCTTATCTTTTATTGTTTATCTTCCAAATTCAAAAATGTCATTTTCAATTATATTGTGTATTTACGGGAATTAAATTAAACATTATATATATATATATATACTTTATGTCTTAATTTGACAGAATTGGCAACCCTAACTTTGACAGATCTAAAGACATATGAAAGTAGAATTAATTATCTATGCCAAGTAGTAAAAAATGTGTCCTCAGACAATAGAACGGAAGTTATATGGAATTAAAACAAATGTTGTTTGTTCTTTTTTACCGATTCTGACATTGTGTGATAAAAGCTGCATTTCTTTCATTTTGTTAACAGAGGTCATGATTATATGAAATAGGCTATATTATATTTAATATATTTTCTGTTTATGTTTTTTTTATGGATACACTTATTTGAGTAAATGCTCTGTCATTTTAATTAAACACTATTAATTACATTTACCGGCCTGAATGTTCAAGAAATTAGGGTTAGGGTTGTTGAAACCATTTGGTCTGATGAGACGAAATCGAAGTACCGGTTTTGCGAAATAAAATATTACCATGGGTTTTTAAAGTCTCCGCTTTCATAATTATATATATGTGTGTGTGTGTGTGTGTATGTGACAAATCAACAAGATTTTAATAAATATGCTTACCATTTTGATATCAAATAATTCTTTCATGTTTATATAAACTATCAATACCTGTGAATATTTTGTGGTTTCCCGATTTTAATTTTCTGAGGAATTATAATTCTTAATTTAATAATTGAATAAGTTCCTTGCAAGTCTTACAACAATAAAACACACGTAATGATTCTTCTATGCCAACGTTTAATATTTTAGAGCCTAACTTCTTTAACTAAGATGTAAGAGGGTACAAATAAAAAGATTTGAATTTGACAAGGTTTTCCATATTATTGAAACAGACATTAAACCCATGAGGGTGTTATCGCTTCCTCTTTTCTTCCTTTTACTTGCTTTCTTTTTTTCTTTTCTTCCGTCTCTGATGTAGCCGTTCCTTTCATCTTTCCTCGCAGTCAAAGCAGAACAGTTCATTATTTATCTGATAATGGTAGGGCGTAACGCTCGTGCTAACTTACGAAGGAACGAACATAATTATAATACGAGGCTTTACACAAACATTTTTGAGTTTTCTAAAAAAAAGTAACGTTTATGAGAGCTTTCTTTTCTGGTAATATTCAAAATAAAAATGTTTTCAATTGTTAGAAAATCCTTTTTTGTTTGTCCTTAACAATAATGAATAATGTTGCTTATGCGGAGACAAAACTGAAGCCATGAATATTATATAAATCGAATGCAACAGATCAGCTCATAAGAAAAATAAGCATGATTGTGTGGGAATGGCGGCTCACTGGGAATTGTGCAAATGAGTGGGATTGATGTATAAAAAAACTAATTGTGTAAGTACAGGTCGGAAATTGTCCTAGAGAATGAAAAAAAATCAAATACTATGGAACTTTGAACTTCAGCTGAATCGTCTAACATGTGACTAAATGTATTCGAGAATGAATTATTAACTGATTTTTTTTCGAGTGAGTCTGTGTGAATATGAGTGTGAATTAATACATATGATGCATTTACAGTATGCATACATAAAAATAGTTGTGTCTGTGTATGTATGTACATGTATAATTACGTATGTACTTTATATCTATATAATAAATGTGAATATCAATGTGTCACAGTTTTACAACTTTACTCCTACAGGCCGTAACCTAACATATCATGCCATTTTGGAATCAGACCGACTCAGTAGGCAAATTAAAAACTTTCCGGGTCGGACACGGACACGCAGTCTTGAAATTTTGGAATCCAAAATTTTAATTACTGCGATTGTTTTCGGATTCCGCCATCTTGGCTTCTACTGATAAGAACAATGAAAGGGACAAAACTCTCTAACTTTCAATAACTCATGTTCAAATGAAAAAAATTACTGTTGAGAACAGTAATTTTTTTTTAATACAATGTTTCAAAATAAAATTGTCCATGTTTTCAACTTTATTCCTTGAGGACGTAACTCAATATATCATACCATGACTTGAGCAAATTAAAAACATTCTGGGCCGGATCCAGTCCCGCAATCCTGAAATTTTGTCTTTCCAAATTTTCATTACTGCAATTGTTTTAGGCGATGCTTTACGTGAGTTTTTGCGACGAATTTTTTTTTGTACGATAACAATTTTTATAACTTAGAAATAAATTTGGAAATAATCGAAATTAATTACGAAGTCCAGCGAAAGTCTCCAACGAAATAAAAATATTTCTTTCTAGGGAAAGTAAGGACTTACGTACATCAAATTGTCTTTAAATTAAGTGGCGACAAAAAATTATCGTTGAACTTTTAAAAGGTAAGCTTAAATATTAATGCAATACTTAAATACAGTGATCAACTTTGAGTTCTTTTGTAGTTTATTGTTGCCTATCGCATCTACTCCTCCCTACCTATTGTGATGAAGGCCTAATCAAGAGCCCTCCGATAAGACTGCTTTTAAGCTAGTAATATATATATTTATATTAGAAACATAACATTTTTATAAATATTGTAAAATTCTAAATGTAAATGATAAGACGATTGCATATATGGAGTCTCAAGTTTTAAGGAAAGCTAAGTTAATGGCGTTTTAGGCTTCCTCCACGTGAATAGGAGGTCACTTTTTGAATAATAAGAATTATATGTCACAGAGATGGGGGCATCAGGATTTTAGAGATGCTTGGGTGGGGCATGGCTTAAAAAAAAAAAAAAAAAAAATTGGAAACCACTGGGTGAGATAATGGATACCGCTGTTCCAGCAGTTCTCGGAGTGGAATTGATATTTCCAAAGAACTGAAGAAAATGCGGGACATGAAGAAACAGTCTCGAAGAACCTTAGAAAAAGAATGGAATTATTGGAGAACTATCAAAATAAATCAGCCGGAATGAGCATCGGGGGAGGCTTTCTAACGTGTGATCTCCAATGACAAAAGGCCGATACAATTGGTATGAAAATTTAACGAGGAGAATATTGGTGCGCTAAGGAGACTCGTTGATACTTGACCCTCAGTAAGATAATACTAATGATATGAAAATTTCACATATGAGAAAATAATGGTTATTGATTTGTTTCCTTACATCAGATCACTCTACAAGTGCTACTGGGTATCATATAACCCTGTTGCATGATCGGGTCATCGTCGACTAAGCCGGTCTCCTCACTAAGCGTTTCTGCTGAGGTGGGTGGCTAGACACCCAGTAGGATTAAACGCAAGATATGTCAAAGGATAGATGAAATTTCCTGTAAGGTTCAACGGTCATCTATCACAACTGGATAGACTGGGTTCCATAGATATAGATGCATCCAGTGCGGTAATGATGTCATCGCAGGGTGGTAAGTTCCCTCAATAGACGCAACAGTCACGTGTCCGTGACTAAGGCCGTGGTTTGATCTGGAATTTGATGGGATCTACCAGATTTACTTGCCTAAGAGTAAGACATGCTTACACATAAATGAATACCACTCCGACTTTCAACTGACATATGGTGATTTTCTAAGAGTAGATTAGATGCGGTACAAGGACGGGACACGCTTGATAGCCATTACACCACGTCGAGTTGCCCACATATGTGGAGGAAACTGGTCAGCTGGTCAGCGACACTACGACTGATGATGATTTAGCCTTCTAATTTTCTTCATAAAAATTATTTAAAAAATCCTTTTTTTTTTTTAATCTCCAAAAATGGTATTAATATTCATGGAGATAAAAAGAAAATGGATTGAATTGTTTCTGTCCTGATCTTACCTTCTATAGAAATTCTCATAGGTATAGATGTAAATTTTGGAGCGGCCATTGAAACTGGGCATTATTGATTTTTGCCATTACGAGAATAATTAGCCTCTCCGTTGCAACATGAAAAGGAGCTTTTGTTCGAGGATCTTAAATACGAACCTCTTCGATACTACTTTGCTTTGTTATCTACGTATCCGGATTCTACTTTGGTATTCGATCTACACTCCTGCCTTCTGTTTAGAATTTTTAGCTGATGTGCGTGTATTATTAATAGACTTTTTAAAAAATATTTTAATTACATTTTCCCTATGTTATATGTTGCTGTTATACTTTAATATATAGATAGATATCACCCCAAATTAAAATTTGTACGATGTATTAGCCGATGTACATGATGTTTAGCTAGAATATAAAAATAATTAGTGGAGTTTTACTTAATTATATTTAAATAAAAGATATTTTTAAATATTTTAAATTACATTTTCTTTGTTATATATCTTATAATATGATTTTCTATGTAGATATCATTCCAAAATAAAATTTGTACGGTCTAGATGTTTTTCCTTGTAAATAACAAACCAAAGTAACACCACCTCTTCTTTACACATTCAAAAGCAAAACACAATTACAAAGAATGCCTAAATCTGTTCATATTTTCTTTGCTTCTATTCTTTCGTCTTTTGCGCAATACTGATTACCTCACCTGCTGCTTTGGCACTAGTAGAGAGAGAAAAAACACATAGTCTCTTAGACTGGCCTTTTATAAAAAAAATATTTTTTCATGCTAATGATTACTAACGGTTACGCTCAATTGGCATAATAATAGCGGAACGTCTGCAGAGCAAGAGAAACTGGAGCGTCCAACATTATTTTTATGACTGTGAGCGAATTGTTCTTCACTTCTTTAACCCGAACCGTATTTGTTTTCGTTCTTTTTATTTCGAAAGTGATAAGGCTGGGAAAGAGAGTGTAACACTGTGTAGTGTAGTTAAGGTAAGGTAAGGTAAGAAACAAATAATGTAAAAACTCTTATGAAAGAAGCCAGGAAGTGGAAAATGTGAGGCTGAGGATGGTTAATAAAGAGGCTGACCGAAATCACGTGAGCATCAAGATACGCGCATGCTCACCCACTCCACACAAAGATTTAAAAATGGACCTTTGCGATAAACAAAAATAAAACGATGGTTAGCGAGATGTTCTTGAGGCTATTGCGATTTCGGGTTTAGCATAAGGAAGTAGTTCCATGGATGTAGCCCTGTGCCAGCTTATAACACACGGCCATAAACGTAGCCTAATCTGGTAAGACCATAATATTGGAACACCAAGCATAGACGTACCAGGGGAGGGGACCTGGGACAAATAAATTTGTATATTATCAGGGAAAATTCATTCTGCCCCACCCAGTAAAATTTCCTCCTGTATGTCTATGGCTCCGAATAAGAAGCAGATTTGTTAGCTTGTAAGGCAGTGTGAGAAACTTGCTTGTTAATGTAAAGTTTAAAATGAGCAATTTGTAAGATTGCTCAATGGCAGTCGTATCAAAAACGTTGCACGAACGTTCGACTTTAAGAAAAAAAATTTACATGTATTTTTTCTTTTTTTATATTTTGGTTTTGTTTTCCTATTGCATTGAATAAAATTTACGGCCTTTTTTTTTTTTTTTTTTTTTTTTGCTTTCTTCAGATATCTTTCTCAGGTTTCATAATTCTGTCTTCCTCGAACTTTTTTTTCTTTCTCAATAAAAAAAACAAATACTTACTTTTTTATCCGATTAGTTAATACTTAACTTAATAGTTTATTAATTGCAAAGAAAACATCTTGGCATCTGTTACAGAATGATTACATAAGATAAGAAGCACATTTTTAAACCGATATATTTTTATTTGGTGCATCCGCATCACATCTACAACACACAAACTAATCGCAAAAGTGCTATGTACACCATTGAATTACAGTTTACAGCACACTAACTATATTGTCTATATACTCACAATAATAAACACATTGTGTATGACTCAGCTCTGTCATCAAGGCACGTGCTCTACAACGTGTTTCAGGGTTTATTAATGTGTGCGTTTTTTTTTTGTTTTTTTTTTTTTGCGCGAAGTCCGCGCTCGACAACGTTCGTTTCTTGTTGCCTCATTTCTTCTTTCATTCCATCTTTCATTTTTAAAGCATTTTCTTATCAGTCCTTTCGATGCGAACCCATTTTTCTTTCTATTCTTTTATCATTCTAATTTAAAACTGTGGTGTACTGATTAGAGTTGAGGTTCTACTCTAAATGCACTATCCTGCTTTAAAAAAAATATTAATTCAACCCACATCAGTTCGTGGTTGGCCAACGACTCAGAAAGCAGATGTAGTGTTCGTATGAGTAACTCAGATGTTTTATTGAGAGATGACCACAATATTTAGTATTATTTTCTATTTTTAAGCTGTCTCGATGTCACGTGCACTCATTGTTTTTTTTTTGTTTGTTTTAACTGCTTTGTCAACACTGACTGACCCTGTTAATAAGAAGTAGTTCAGTTTTTTTTTTTAATTTCCAATTTAATTTTTGCTCCTCCACCCCCTTAAATAGGAGTGGATTTTTTTAGGATTTTTGAAAATAAAGATAAATATTTTAAACAATATATGCAATAAGCAGTGTTGTGTAACGCATATTGACGAGCCAAGTTCAAATTCTGGGTTTAAAGTTTAGCTGTACAATAGCGGCAATAATAAGAAAGGATAAATGATAAATCCACGTCTTATTTCCTCTACCCCAGCTATGGATTCAATAGTAGGATAGACCGGGATCTCTATCCTTGAGTGACAACCAATCTAGGAGAAGGAAAACTCTGAATTTCAAACCGAGGAAAAAGCAACGTACAACCACTCCACTCCACTGTCTTTCGAAGAAAGCATGGCATTTAAAGTCATGTGGACTGAGCTCTCTAGCCTAGAATGGCAACTAGTTTAAAACTCTGAATTCCAAACCCTGGACAAGACAATGTGCAGTTGTGCAACCACTCCATTATCTTTCCCAAGAATGCATGGCAATGATTAACAGATAATAAAAAATAAAAGAAATAGGTGGAGAGCGATGATTATCTATGTCCCGAAGGGACATGGCATCTTTAAAAAACAAGAAAACTATAACCAGAACCTTTTTTTAAATGTTATGTTAAAATAAATGTAACCACGAAAAAGCCATTTTGTTCACCCTTCTTGTCTCACTCAAAGTTAGTTACAAAAGAGAGGAGTCTTCTTGCACAAGAAGCCAATGTAACATGAATTTGTTGAGTTTTTATTATTATTATTATTATTAATTATAAATAACTGTGTGCCAGGTTTTTTTATTTTCACATATTCAAGAAAAAATAAAGATGACTTAGCCTTCTTGAAAAGGCTAATCAATATTCAATCAATGATCTTGTTTTAATGATTTTTTAAGCCAAAGCGAAGCCTCCCCCCCTCCGCTTTTTTTAACACACTGGTGAATATTATTCCTAAGGTCACTACAAATATAAACAAAACAAAATAAAATAATTTTAAAACTTAATATTAAATTTTAAAGTAATTTTAACTAACTTATTAAAACCATCAAATCATATGAAATGTTTCATTTTTTTCCCTTCTCATGTCAATTGATGAATGAATGGCATCACGCCTTCCAAACTTTTTCTATTTTTATTTTATGTTTTTTAAGAAGCAATAATAACAATAATAATAATAATAATAATAATAATAATAATAATAATAATAATAACCTTGTTATTCAAATTTGGTATTTTATGTTTAGCCGGAAAAGCTCTTCTTGTGGGTAGAATGTGTTGGCTTTTATCCCAAACATGATTTGGTTGTTGTTTTGTGACTGAAAGGGTAAGTATTATTAAATAAAAAAATATATATATTTCTATTTGATTGACTCAAAAATAACAATCATAGCCATTGTTACCACTTCCAAATTGTTTTCCTGTTTTCTAATTATAATTTTATTGTCTTTTAATAAAAATAAAATTAATAAAGAAATCAGGATTATTTGTTATTGTGAGTAATTTAATTTTTTTCTTTTTTTTTAACTTACATTATTTTTTTTTTGTTTAGTGTCGAGAAGGAAAAAATGACCGACATCGATAAATTTTTATTAAAATCCGAGTTTTTTTTTTCACGCATCAGACATAATTTTAATAATTGCATTATTGAATTTAAAAATCGTTTTTGTTACAGCAGATCTCAAAAAGCAAGCAAACAAGATTTATTGAGGTGTGCCAAATTACGTTCAGGATGTTTCTTGAATTTGAATAGAATCAGTTTTAGAGTACTTAATTAAATTAGTAATTAATTAGTAATTAAGTTATTTTGTTATTAGCTCATTTTGGTTTGTTACCGTAGGCGCCGTCAGGTATTGGAATTTTTCAGATTTGTATTGAAAGTCTTCAGAAAAACAAACACACACACACATACACGATAATTTTTTTTGCTATTATTGTGGAGATGAATGTACTTCATTTCGTCTTTTAATACAGACAAAAAAAACAAAAAAAAATACACAAAAAAACTATATTATTAATTATTTCTGAAAGTGAAAATATATTGATTTACACTACAGAGTACACTACACACACAGTTACTGTAGTGTTGAGTGTTACACATTTCTTTATGGATGTAATTTGGGTACCTACGACAACGCTAAAATATCAGCATACCGTGTTGAAAACTACATGTTCAAAAACGTAACGAAAACATAATTTTACCGTCAAAATCTGTTATTATTAAGAAGGAGAATCAAAGTATTTTTTGAATATTTAATTAAATTTTTTACTCCTTTTTGGTACATTCGAAATTTTTATTAAAAACTTCTTTTTTTCTTGAGTCAGCAGTTGTTAACAGTTATTTTTTTAGCAAATCTTTTAGTCTCTTATTTTTTCTTGCAAAAATCTAATAACTGCTAGATTTTAATGAAATTTTCAGGACCTATTCACAAATGAATTAAATTACTCTTGAAATTTTTCTTTATTAGAAAATCTTGGTAAATTTTTTTTTACATGTGTTTCAGCCCCTTCTTACTTAATTTATAAAAACTTGAGAAATTCAACGAGATAATTTTTATTTTTTAGTGACTATAAAGCAGAATTCTTTGAAGAATTTAAATCACCGAATTATTATTATTATTATTATTATTGTTGTTGTTGTTGTTATTTTTATTTATTTATTTTTTTGCAAAATTGGACCCCCGTCTTACCGAAAATCTGTTCTGAATCGAAAAATAAAAAATGCAATAAAAATAAGACATTAGTTAATTAGAGAAGCTTTTAATTACTTTTATGAATAACATATATTAACGACAATATTGTCTGAAGAAGAACATTTTTTTTGATGAAAAATGAATTTTTAAAAGATTTGTTTAAAGTTTTTAACAATTTTAAATTCAATAATTTATAAAATTTTAAAATCTTTTAAAATTCATTTTCAACTTGGTAATTTTTAGGAAATATTGTTATTAAATAAAACTATATTTACTAATCATATATTGTAAAGCTTATTACAATCTAACAAACCTGAATATTTTTAAAAGAATTTCTATTAGTTTTTTTATGTGTGATTACTGAAGTATGGATGTACAAACCGATAAATCTATCAGTAAAAGGTCATGTGTTTTAAGGGTTGTCCTCCCTTATAAACTTTATCGTCTTCTCCACCATACTTAACTATGAAAACGTTCGACTGTCATTCAATCAATTAACACATCAGAAATCAAGACCCATAGTTAAGAAATGTTTATTTCAAATCAGATTAATTTAACTTTAAATTTGTTAATTTTCCTCAAATATTGTTTCAGAAATATATATTTTATTTTTGTAAGATTTTTAAAACTGAGAATTAACTTTGTTTACAAATGTGTCAAAATGGCTGATATTTATCGATTTTTACGGAAAAAAAATAATCAATTCTGATCAATATAATTTCTGACTCAAATACACTGCAGAGTATTTTGCTGACTGGAAATAGCAAATTTTAAATCTTTTATCTTTCAATTAAAGCTAAAATGAAAGCTTCAAGAAAGATTTTTCATATTTAAAAATTCATTTTAAACCTTACGTATCGTGAATTAGTGAAGGTACTTATTTGTAATAGTGTAGTGTTTACTTTAGAATAAAATTCAACTCTCTATGCAACCATATAACTTCTAATTTTATAGAAAACCAAAAATGTTTGGATTCGATGCAATTCATTTCCATCTCCAGGCTTCACACATATTTCTGTCCCCAGCCTCTAAATATAGCATCGTGCGGGATGTCACAGTCACATGTGTTCATGCCAAAAATTGTCCCATTAAAAAATTAAAAGAACAGGACAATTTCCATCAGGCATCAGAAGATGAACCTAAACCAATCCCCTTAACTTAAATAATAGGGAGAAGCTCTCTGTGGGTAGGTAAAAACCTCTGGAATTTAAAATTGGTTACTTTTGATTTCAGGTTTCAGTGGCTTCTTAATAACAGATATTTCTACCTGACACATATTTTTTTTTTTTTTTTGGCTTAAATTATTTAAGGTAAGTAATAAAAGGGGGATGATTTCAAAACATGAGCAAAAGAGATCCATCAGATTTTTAAACAGAAAACAATATTTTTTTTCCAACAACCTTTTTTTTCTAATTTCCCTTCTGAAGAAAAAGGTGCATTAAATTAAAAAAAAAAATTAAAAAAAGGGTCCCAGTTGCTTTTCGAGATTTCAAATTTGTATGCTGGGAGTTCAAAAAAATAAAAATAATAACATTAATTTTATAAATTACTTTTTAAAAATATTTTTATTAATTATTTTTTTATTTTTATAATGAAAAATAAATAAATAATAATAATAAATAATATATACATATAAATAATAATAAAATAAATAAAATAATAAATAATAAAATAAATAAAATAATAAATAAAATAAAAATAAATACGATAGATAAAATAATAAATAAAATAATATAAATAATAATAAAATAAATAAAAATAGTTTTTATTTTTCAATTATTTCAATTATTGTTTATTATTTTTTGTTATTAATTTTTTATTATTATTATTAATTCCCAAATTACTTCTTTTGTAGCTACACTTACTGATGTATTCAAATTCAATTGTAATCTTAGCCAGTATTTCAACAATATCAATTCTTTGAGTTAAAAGCTGAAAATTATTTTTTAAAATATATTAAAAAGTAAAAACTGTCCAGTTGAGTTATTAATAAAACAGTGATCTATGTTTTATTTTATTTATTTTTCACATAGAATAATATTTTGAACAAGTCCATGTGAAAGGCCAAGGCTGTGCTTGTAAACATGTAGATTCCTTTCATATTTTACATACATAACTCCAAAATATGTCCAGTCCTCATAAATTGTTTATGATACACATCACAACTCGGTGGGTACCAAAAGCAATCACAGAGTGTAGCAATGAATATAGATTATTTTCTTTTTCATAAAACATTAAAAAAAAAAAACGAGTATTGCAATAACTTAAATATCTTTTTGGAAGTTTTGCAATAAAAGAAAAAAAAAACAACCAAAGTGAGTCATGAAAAAATAAATATTATTTTTGCATGCTTAAAGCAAGTTTCAGACTGTTTTAATGTCAATTACTTTCATTTGGGACACATGAGGAAAAAGGACTTAGATAATTTGACACTAACATAATATAGTGAAGGCAAGAGAGTCATAAGGAAACCTACCTAACAAATTTGTGTAAATGGAGATACTGGGAAGGATGGTAATAGAACAAAAATTTCTTATAGCTACAAAGAATAAGAAGTTGTGGAGAGCTATCAATGCCTATGTCTTGAAGGTTGTTGTTTGATTTGTTTTTTACAGCTTGTGCAGTTTATTTAAAGCCAGAAAATATTTTTGGATTGTAAGAATTTTTTTTTCTTCAGGTTTAGTGATACAAGTTTTACTAATTAACCCATAAGGAGGAAAGAAGTAGTAAATTCATACCTGTAAGGGTATTTGTGTGTAAGTGAATATAATGAAACCAATGGGAATTGGAACCTTGTTCTTCTTCAATTAACAATTCCAAGCCATTATACATTGCACCACACATACATCCAGGCCTACAGCACCTGGTATTCCCAAGTAGTTATCCATCTAGTCACTGACCAGGTTCGACATTGCTTAACTTTGGTCATCATACTAGAACTGGTGTTTCAATGGGATATGAACCTAAGCCATACTGACTAGGTTCAACGTTGCTTAACTTTGGTGATCATAGGAGAACCAGTGTTTCAATGTCCATACTACCTGCACATCTAAGCTTAAAGCACCTGATATTCCCAAGCAGTCACCCATCTATGTACTGACCAGGCTCAACATTGCCTAACTTTGATCATTTGAGAACCAATGTTTTAACATTATATGTCCCTAAGCCATAATGCCCAGGCTCAAAGTTGCTTAACTTTATCAATTGTATGAGAATTGGTGTTTCAATATAATATAGCCATAAGCCATACTACCTGCACGTCCAAGCTTACAGCACCTAGTATTCTCAAGCAGTCACCCATCTATGTAATGACCAGGCTCAACATTGCTTAACTTTGGTGATCATAGAAGAACTGGTGTTTCAATGTTATGTGGCCATAAGCCTACATAAAAGAAGAGCATATTACTTGGTTTTGCTCAATAATACATTCATTGATTTATTGATTTTCCCAAACCCCATTTGTTCTTTGTTGCAGCATTTCAAATGAAAAGATTACGCTTTAACAAAATTGGAATTAATTTTCCTATTTAAATGAAAATAGTTTTATTAAAGTTACAAACTTTAAAGGAAACTTATTTTTCACTTTCTGGAAAAGATCAGAGAGCTATTTAAAATGTTGTCTTCTATTAAGGTTTAATTAGAATGTCCTTAGAAAATGTGTAATTGATGAACCCACAAATATAGACAAGAGTTATATTTTCTTATACTGACTGATTTTATAGACACTACTTGGATTATAAATAGAAACATGATTATAATCCATGTATTTTTATTATTTTTAGTGGATACTCGTATTTGAGTTGATGCTTCATTGATTTTAAACAATATTTATTTCATCTTATGCGTACTTGAGAAAACTTAAAGAAACTGTGCCCTCTAGCATTTGAACCTTTGCAGGGACCTGGAGAATTAGTTTGGCAATCATGTGAAATTACAAATGCTTGCTTATTAATTGCTGGTATATTTGTATTTAGGATTTTATTATTTGTAGTACTAGCTTTTTATTTGTATAAAGAGTAACATTTTTTTTTTCTGATTTCTTTTTCAAGAGAAATGTTTTAATGAAGACAGCCTTGGGATGATGACCAATACTGTTTCTTATTTGTACTGAGATATTTAATTAAGACAGATGTTTTTGGTTGGTTAAATTGTCCATTTTGTTGTGTGAATTGACAGAAACCAGTTTTACCTGTTCATCTGTGGCTTACAACATTGACAGGTGATTTCATAAATTATATTTCACGCCATTGTTTTTGTATTCTTTTACCTCCAAATTGTATCTAACCCCACCACCTTCTCCATGATACTGACTAATTGTAAATAACAACCATTTCAATAAGAATCCATTATAATTTTTTTTTTTTTAATTTCAAGGATACCGATATTTAAAAAAAAGATTATTATTATTATAGAACATTGACACAGATTTAGTTTCTTGAATTTGAAATTTATAGACTGTACACTAATGCAAATTTAAGTGGACTGTTCACTCATTTAAATCTAAGCAGACTGTACACACATTCATAATTTTATATGATAAATATTTGTGTTTTATTCAGTAAAAATAAATGCATCTTTATTACAAAGCCTACTGTATTTCCATTCTTCATTGTTGAGATCATAACTTCTAGCTAATGATTTTAGAGATGTAATTATAAATTTGACATTCTAAAGACTGTGGTTCAAATAGATCTATGATAATTATATTGGATAATATTACTGTGGTTGTGTTTGTTGCATAAGTTATTGACACAGAAAGTCATATTGGCAAACCATGTTTAAATTCCAGCCTAAACTGATGTGTTCACTTTTGTAATGGTGCCTTTAAGAAAAACATGAACCCACATATTCTCTTTCTAGCTATGGATTAAATAGTAGGGTAAACTGGATGTCATTCTTGTAAGACAACACTGAATTAAAACTGGAAAATGCAATGAGCCACTCCTTCATCTTTCCCTTGAAATCACAGCAATTTACAGATGAAAAAGGAAATTGTGGAGGTCTATGATCACCTATGTTCTGAAAGGACAAGTCATTAAAAAATATACGTATTACTCTATTCTATAACTTTTGAAATTCTTCAAATTTAGTTAGTGGAAGAAATCTGGTTAATAGTTAGAATATTGAAATGGAAGAAAAAAATGTTTGGAGTTGTAGACATGTAATTGCATGAAGGTTCTTTTGTATTCTTTTTTTTCTGAAAAAAGACTCTTTGAAATGGAGATGAAGATTATGGTAGGGGAGATGATGACAATCTTTAGAATTAAAGAGTTTGCTTTCCAGCCTCCATTTCTTAACTCCAAACGTGAGTCATCTGACAAATTGGAAAAAAATCATTTGAAATTTGTGTACCTTTCTTAAATTAACATCTTTAGTTATAATTCTACTCTTCTATCTCCTTTTTTATTTATTTCTTAAATTAAAAAAAAAATTGTATTTTATTTTTTATTTTCTTTTTATTAAAGTAAACTTTGCTTCTTTTTCTTTCATTTTTCACTTTTTTCTTTGTTCTTTTCTTCATTTTATTTTCTATTTTTAAATTTTATTTCATTTTGTTTATTTATGTTAAGATCTTTCTTATTAAATAGGTTTTTTGAAAATGTTTATGCAAAAAAATTGCATTAATGTAAAATTTATTTCTTTTGCAACAAAAAAGAAGTCTTATTCTATTCATTTCAAGAAGCCACTTTTTTTTAATGGATTTAAAAAGGATGAAGCAATGAACTGAAATTAGAAAAAAATATGGGAAAATATATAAGAGTGGAATTTGTCTTAATGTCAAGAGGAAAGAATGAAAATCAATGTTTAAAATAAGGGGAAGTAACTGAACACAACCAAGCCGACATTTTTTTTAAATAAATTATGAAAATATAAATTCCCACCTATTTTTTTTTCTGTGGCCTGATTGAGGAAAATTAAGAAATCATTTAATTTATTTTGAAATTTTATATAAATTTTATAATTTACTGAAGTAAGTTACACACAGCTTGTTACATTTATGGGGGGAAAATTACCTTTAAAAAGTCAGCAATTCTCAAGAAAGTGCTTCTTCATAGATAATTTGTGATGAATTACAATAATTACATCTACATGGCTTAGATTAAAATTTAGACCTCTTGGCTATTAATTCCTGTCTCTAACTTCTGACCTGCATCAAAAGTGCTAACAGCTGTTGTAGATATTTCTGGTTATAGATTTCCAAAAATACAAAACACTGAACATCAATAATCAATAAGCCATGAAAATTATTTTAAATGAATGTGTCTTGTAGAAATTTATATTTTCAACCAAGCATTGTGGATTTTTTTCAAGTGTATCAAAAAAAAAAAAAAAAAAACTGCTATGGGCACTGAAGAATTGCTTTTGAGCAATTCTTCAATGTCTATAGGATGACAAAATCCAAGTCTCATATATAAAAGTGAAAAAAGGCTCATAAGAAACAAAATTAACATTGAAAATTTAAGGAATTTTTAATTCAAATTTTATTTTAATGTCAAATTGAGACATTGATAATATCCAATATATACACTTTTTTTACTATATGTTCTATAGCTATGGGTGGCAACTGGTTTAGGAAAAGGAAACTGAATTCAAACCAGCCTGGAGAGGGCTGGGCTTCATCATGCTATCTTGCTCAAGAAACACCACTTCTACTGCGGTTATGTGACAATACATATATACAATAATATCCAATATATACACTCCACTGTTAAATTGAGACAAACACTATATTCAATATACACTTAACTTATTTTTTGCTCACAAATTTATGCTCCATTTACTTATGTACACATCATGATTATCATAAGTGATCACTCATAATTAAATTATAAATGTTCCCTTGATTGTTAAAACGAATGCATGCTCCAACACCTTACAGCTATGGCTGAATGAAAAAAGAAGTAACACTGACAATTATTCAATGCATTATTAACAGCCAAATGGCATTTACAGACACCTAAATTCATGAGGCTAGGATTTTCTACACTTTTGGGATAAGAGGCTGGGATTTTGTTTACTAGGTTTTTGTCATGAATTCGATTGAGAAAAATTGTGCTTCCCAACAGGAATAGGGCTATTTTCTTTCTAGCAGGATTGCTTGATTTTGGTCTGTTGTTATTAACATTTGTTAAGAAAATAAAATAACAAAGCAGGGATAAAAAATTTTAAATATTAATAAGAAATAATACCAGATAAAAAAAAATCAATTAAAGTTTATTATGTATCTAAGAGTAAAATAACAAACGTGTCTACTATATGAGCCATGAAATTGAAATCTACTCCGATGCAGCTGCTGTCCTTCTCTGTGCTGTTGATTGAGAAACATAAAATGTGTTTTTTCCTGTAAAGAAGTTTATTCTGACCCAGATGGACAGCCAGAAATCAGGAGCTGTGTGTGACAGAGTAGAAAATTGACCTACATTTTAACCTTTTTTTGGCATTAAATTTTTCTTTATTTTTAATTGTATTTTTTTTACTTCTTTTTGTAACGTACCCACAATAAGACAGTAATACCTAGTGGAAAGTGACTGTGGCCCTATATGCACCAGGGGAGCCTACAAATTATTAATGCCTAGCAAAACACATAATCCAGTAAATTACTGGCGGTTAAGGCATTTAAAGGTGAGCAGATTTTCATAAACAAAGTGCTCAATATTAAAAAAAATAGAGCAAATATAATTTTTTTTAATCATTTCACCCCAAGCAAGGTGATAATACCACTAAAATGTAGGGGGTGTTATAGGGAAGATTGAGGAAAGGACAAAAAAAAAAAGAACAGGGTTTAAGAAGACAGAATGGCAACTGACATTGGATTTAAATTTTTGATGATTGTAGTTATCAGGGAAGCAAGAAATCAGAAGGGAGTTTCATAAGTGAGAAATGCAAAAGAAATTGCTAAGATTAGAACTGACAGTTGCATTTTGTTATTTCAATAGTAAAACTGTGAGACCTAATTGCCAATCTAGTAGCATACTTAAATTCATGTAGTCGAGGCACCAGGGGGACAAAAGCTCATCAGAGCAGTTGCCATGAAAATATTTGCAGAAAATCCTGAGGGAAGCCACATCATGTCGATGAGAAACTGACTGAAGCCGAAATGCCTGGTCAGGATCGATTACATAACATACCCTTCTTTGGATTTTGTCAAGAATCGTGGAGCACCAGACCAGATATGGTAACAGTATTCAATAAAGATAAGTTAAAAAACTTATCTATGCAACCTCAAGTTTGACAAATACACCACTAGTCAGTATCAAATAATGTTATTGATTGATTTGTTTGTTACAGTTTATCAACCCTTTGTAGGTTATTTGAAACTGAAACATATTTTGCATTGTACGAATTTCTTTTTTTTTTTTTGTCAGTGAATATTGCACTAACAAGATTTTTGAAAATAACAATGATTTTTTTAGATACAAGTTCTACTATTTAACCTATATCTGATGAGAAAGAGATGGATTCACATCTTTCCATAGGGTACTTGTGTGTAAGTGAATGTAACAAATTTGAAATTTGAACTCCGTCCTCATTCTGAGCCACCTGCACCTCCACCAGTGTCAGATAAATCTGTTGAATTCATTCTATAACATTCATTGATATCATTAATAGGTTCACAGTTCTCAAAGGTCTTTGAACAGGAGTAGAGGTTTATCCCTTGTTTTTTTTTTTTTTTTTTGTTTAGGATTGGGTTTGCAGTTCCTTCTAAGATCTACTTTATACTTCTAACATCTCTTCCTAAACTCTGAAATTTATACTATTATTGAGCTTCCAGTTCCTTATAAAAGTCTTTTCCTTTTCTTTCACTTCTAATAGCCCCTTGTGTCTTAGTGGTATTATCACCATCCTTGGGGTAAATTGATTTTTTAATGTACTACATAAAAAGCACTACTTGTTGACGTCAAACAAATTTCAAACTTGTTCTATGCTTAAAAAATTATAACGAGTCAACAATTAGATTAAAAAACAAAACGTTAATGCAACATTTAAAGAAACTTGGTTTTTATTGACTCCAGTTAACACTCCTACTGTGTTTTTTGAACAGGAGTAGAGGTTTATCCTATGTTTTTTGTTTATGATTAGGTTTACAGATCCTTCTAAATTCTACTTCAACTCTATACTTCTAACATCTCTGCCTAAACTCTGAAATTTATGCTACTCATTGACTCCAAACAAATTTCAAACTTGTTCTATGCTAAAAACATGATAACATGACAACACTTAGATTAAAAACAAAAGAAAAAAAGCAACAGATTTTTACCATTTACAGTATAACACGGATATAAGAAAAACCCGGATATAAGAGATTTTCTCTGGTCCCAAAGTGTTCCCATACGTACCTAAACAAAATAGACCAAACCCGGATATAAGAGAAACCCGGATATAAGAGACTTATTCTCCGGTCCCGACAACTCTCTTATATCCGGGTTACACTGTATAAAAGATGTTTGTGTGAAGCAAACTCAGGAAATTATCAGAATGTTAAACTCTTTCTATTTTTGTCTTTCTCTTAAAAGAAAATACGTGTAAAATGATGTTGTAGTTGGTTAGCAAATAAGAAATTGGGTTGATATTCTGGAAATGTTATTTCATGTTAGAATTGATTTGTTCCATGTAAAAATATTGAATATGAATTGTCAGCAAACCTAGCTATTTTCTTCTCTTTTTTTTTTTATTGTTTAAATCTGTCATAGCTACGATGGTGTTATACAGTTTGTGGATAGTAACTACACTGACCTCTTAGATCTGCCAGTAATCCATTTCATGATTATTGATGTTTTTCAGATTTGGTCAGTAAATAGACAGGTAGGCAAGGGACAGGAAGATGAGAATGCGGCAGTTGTGGTAAAAGAGCTGATTGCTTTTGAGAGAGAGAGAGAGAATGAAAAGAGTAATAAAAAGTGACAAAGAAAAAAGTGAGAGAAATAAAGAGAGAAACAGGAAGTAAGTGAGAGAGTGATAAGGAGAAAAAGAGAGGATGAAAATAAAAAAAGAAAGCAAGTTGTTTGTATTTTTAAATGATTTTAATTTTAAATTATTCAATGGATGTTTTAAAAAAAAAATTCTCCTTTTGCATTTTTAAGCTGATTATTTTAAATAAATGTAACAGAATGTTGCTGATTTTACAATAAACCCTGATAAAATTCCCAACGTTTAGTAATATCAATTAAAATTTTATTATAGTCTTTAAAAAATGTTATTATTGTCATTACAAAAAGATGTTCTTAGTGTTGCTAATTGATTTGTTGAAATGAGTTTTAGTGTGTGAGTCCTTTTTAAATATTTTCAGCACATTTCACAAATTACACAATACAGACAACTGGTATTATCTCAGTCATGCTGATCGTGATATGAATTTTTGGTGTCATTGCGTCTCTAACTGTAAACTAGTTTTAACTTATGTCATGATTTGCTAAGCTTTTACTATTATGAGATTTTCATATACTAGTTTTGGGTTGGAGTGGTGGATTTTATGACATATCAGTCAACCACCATTGCATTATTTAAGGTTGAAATCTGTTTCTTATATTCAATTTAATCTGTAAACATTTGTTATGCTTATACTTGAGTCTGTAGGTAAAAACTGCTTGTGTTTATTCATGAGTATATTTGTTGGGTTTATACATAGGTCTATAGGTAAATATTGGTCTGGTTTATGTGTGGGTCCATAGGTAAATAGCAGTTGGGTTTATATGTGGGTCTATAGGCAAATATCGGTTAGGTTTTATGCGGATCCAGAGGTAAATATCAATCAGGTTAATAAGCGGATCTATAGGCAAATATCGGTTAGGTTTTATGCGGATCCAGAGGTAAATATCAATCAGGTTAATAAGCGGATCTATAGGCAAATATCGGTTAGGTTTTATGCGGATCCAGAGGTAAATATCAATCAGGTTAATAAGCGGATCTATAGGCAAATATCGGTTAGGTTTTATGCGGATCCAGAGGTAAATATCAATCAGGTTAATAAGCGGATCTATAGGCAAATATCGGTTAGGTTTTATGCGGATCCAGAGGTAAATATCAATCAGGTTAATAAGCGGATCTATAGGCAAATATCGGTTAGGTTTTATGCGGATCCAGAGGTAAATATCAATCAGGTTAATAAGCGGATCTATAGGCAAATATCGGTTGGGTTTTATATGCAAGTCTTTAGGTCAGTATTGGTCAGGTTATACGTGGATCTATAGGCAAATATCAGTCTCGTTAATAAGCGGATCTATAGGTCAATATTGATTGGTTTTATATGTGAGTCTATAGGTAAAAAGTTTTTATTCCATTTTCACCAAAATTCTAAAAATCTAAATAGAAAAACCTGTTAAACTTTTAATATTAATTTTAATATTAATATTTAATATTAGTAAAATTATAAAATAATAAATAAATAATAAAATAATAAAAATAATAAAATAAAATAAAATTAATAAAAATATTTAATATTAATATTTGATCATATATGCTTTTATGTGTTTGTGTTCCATATTCATAATATAAATTAATTTTATGTAATGATGCACTATTTTTTATGCTTTTGTCTTAAAATGATATGTTAATATATTCTGCTAATTCAAGCTGCCCATTATAAAAATGGTTGATATACATGTCTAGCAATTGATTTCTAGAGATTATATTCCTCAGTGGGTTCTCCACTATTTTGGCTTTGTACCAGACTAGATAAAACCTAGTAAATATCTAAAAGAGTGACTCATAGAGAAAAGTAGTCACTAGATTTTATATATATATATATATATATATAGTAAGTACTTGCATGTTTCACTTTTGGACCAAGCTAAGCTTAGTAAATATTCCAATGTTTAAATTTGTTGATCCACTCAAAGTAGGGGTTTACTGAATGAGATTGTAAGGACATAGAGCAGAATGTAAGTATACAGTGTTCTTATGTGACATGTCCCCTCAGGATGTAGGCAATTATGGCTCTCCACAACTTCCTGTCCCTTGTAGCTCTTTAATGAATTTTGTCTTTCTGCTACATCTCCTAAGCTCTGTTCTGCCCTCCATTCAATCAAGCTCATTAAGTATGATGCATTGTTTTCCTCTGTCCTTCTTGCTCTCTATCTGTCCCATGACGAGTATCAGATTTTTCAAGCCCTCTTTCATCATTATGTGCCCCAAAATTTTCAACTGTCTTCTCCTGATTCTAAGTATAAGTTTTCTTTTTGTTTCTATGTTCTCTAAAACTTCATCGTTACTCACATGTTCGCTCCATGGAAATTAGAGGATAGATGATGGTTGACCCTAGTCTTGAAGAGATTAAAATTGTAGTGATTAGGGAAGCTTCCTCTCAGGAGTCTGTTCCACAAAGCAGCAGTTCTTGGGAAGAAACTGTCTGAGTGGAACTTCCTTCTTACAAATGGAATACAAAAGGAACGGAGATAGTTCAACTCTGCATACATAGCATAGTGGGTTATAATTGTAAAAGACTCAACTGGTGGGTCTAAAGAATGTAGCTTTGCCATGCCTTTTATTGAGAAGTGATTAATATCAGTGTGTGACATGCACTAAATGAATTATTACACGAGTTAATGCACTGTTATTTTTTTTTCTTTGTTCTTTTATAGATAACCACAATTACATTATGCACAAAGGGATCCACACAAAAAATACCAAAACTACAAAAGCTACTGTTGTACGGTTGAGTAACCTGATGTCCAATCAGAGAAGTCATAATTTAACATTCAGTTTTCGTTTTTCTAATACTTCTCCTTGTAAGGATCACTTTGTTGAAAGGTAAGATGTTATTTGAAGTCTTCTCCTTCTCTCTCTCTCTCTCTCCTTCCTTTTTTAATTTCTCCTCTCTACATGTCTAATCTTAATCCTTCCACTCTCTCACTTTCCTCTGTCTCTTCATTCCCATTTCTTTGCCTCTTTTTTCCTTTCAGTCACCACTCTTTTTCTCTTTATGTGGCCACTCTTTCTCTTTCTGTGTCACCTCCCTCTCTTTCTTTGTTTCTTTTTCTTTTTGTCATCTCCCTCTCTATCTCTCTTTCTCTGTGACCCGTCCCTCTCTATCTGTTTTAGTCTGTGTCTCCTTTCTCTATTTCTCTGTAACCTCCCTCTCTGCCTCTGTGTTACTACCCTTTCTGTCCCACGTTCTCTAGTACCTCTCTCTCTCTCTCTCTGTCACCTCCTCCTTCTTCTCTGTCATCCCTGTTTCCCTCTTCTCTCTCTATCTCTCTGTCACTTTTATTTTTTCACTTGTAATAATGCAACTCTTTGCAAATGAGTCTGTTTCTCACTAGGTGCTTAATATCAAATATTATTTTGTGCCAAACTTGTCTTACTCCAACAAATATTGATTATAATAATGATAGAATAACAATAATTTAATTTAATTATTTTTCAGACAATAATAATTAATTAATCATCTAATTTTCCATTTCTAACTTCATGAAGATTAGAATTAGAAGCCGATACCCAGAATCATGTCAACCAAAATATTTGCCCCCACTCCTATTGCCCCACCCTGCAAACAGAGTAAGAGTATTTACTTTCTTCCAAATGAAACTTAGAACAATTCAATTACAAACAAATGAATATGGTCCATTAATTAGCCTTGTGCTAGGCTAAGTATCTAGTGATAGGAGTAATAATAATGAAAATAATAATAATGGTGATGATAATAATAATAATGGTGATGATGATAATAATGGAAAAATCAAGTGATAATGTTTCTGTAACATTTCATTTTTTTCTTTTTTTCTAGTTTATCTAATTAAGGCTTGCTAAAACAGCTTGCCTCTTTGTTTGCCGTTGTTGCTTCAGCTGATTACAAAAGATTCAGAACGAACGGGAGTTATCTGTCTTTACCATTCAAAATGGTCGCCTCAGGTTCCAACCCAGCAGTTATGGATCATTCATTTGGAACAAAATTTTTTAGTGCAGGCCTAGCTGCTTGTTTTGCTGATCTTATTACATTTCCACTAGACACAGCCAAAGTACGGTTACAGGTGAGTTTCCAGAATTTAATTAATTTTTAATATTTTTTTCCACATGCATTTGAATTGGCCAATTTATTATTGAACTAACATACGTTTTTTAGTTTCTCTTTATTCCTTTATTTAAAAAAAAAATATAAAAACACAATCCTAACTTTATGATATTCATCATAAAACTTCAAAAATACAAAACTTTTCAGTTAATTTTTCAATGAATTAATTTGGCATAAATATGCATTGTTTTCTAAGCCTTTATGCCACAAAAACAATTTTATATCACAAAAAATGTTTCCTAAGCCTTTATGCTACAAAAGAATTTTATGTCACAAAACATTGTCAGAAAAAATGTTTTCTAAGCCTTTATGCCATAAAAAGTTTTTATGTCACAAAAAAAATTGTTAATTTAATGTTGTAACATATCTACAGATGATAATGGGTATGTCCACATTCACATAAATACAGTAGTAAATACTGTATGTTGGTCTGCAGTTGGAGATTCGTCTCCAGCTGTGCTCGTCAAACTCTGCTTCTGGGCAGAGAGGATCCTCAGATGAGGCTATGTCGAAGAGCAGAGTCTTGTCTCAGGAAACAGCTATCCAACCCCATTTTATATGGGGTCTACGAGGAATTTTTGGCCAAGCATACAGGCTTGGATACCCCCACATTAAATTCGGCCTTGTGCCATATCTGACCACGTGGGGCAGTTGGTAGATATCTTGCAGTTGGAGATTCATTGTGGAATTCACTTGACTCACTTCTAGCAGTTGACTATTTCTTCTAGGCGCCACTGGCAAATCTTATATGTGTTGTTCTTGTCCTAAGTAGTATCATTCATTTCCAACCTTCGCGTGATTATTCTATTCAGTAACCTTTCCTAGGTTACAACATTTATCTAGATATTTGAAAGAAAAAAGCCTTTTTTTTTTTTTTTTTTTTCTTTTACTAATTGTTTACCCAAAGAGTCACTTGAGTTTAGATGATTACTGAACAAAGTTATTGTATGGACATAAGGGAAGTAAGTTTGTACAGATTATGAGGATATGTAGGATAAATAACATCTGATCCTAGACTTGAAGGGGTTAAAGTTGCAATATTCAGGGAAGCATCCTCTCAGAATTCAGTTCCAAAAACAGAAGTTGTCTGAATGGTACTTCCTCTTTACCAATGGAATACTATTTTTGTGATGGTTAAGGAGCTTGTGTAGCAATCCATTTCTAGTATTTTTTTATTTCCTCACTGAGTGCCCCACTATTGTAGCATTATGCTAGATTAGGTAAAGTCTCGTAAAAATTTTAAAAAAAAACTGTCTTGTGTAGGAGGGTAGTCAATAAATCATTGACAAAGGCATTGAATATAGTTTGTCAATGAACCTAACTACAAATTGTTTATTTTTTTTGAGAGGCATTACAAATAATGATTTATAAGTAGGTAACATATTTACTGTTTCTCAACAAACACATGTCTTGCTGCACATATAATGCTTCTGATGCATATATGCCTTACATGGCACTCAAAAAATATAGCCAAGGACACACACAGTAACATTATCCTTTATAGTTTAATAAAATTTAATTTTATTTATTCAAATAAAGCATTCTTTTTTTAACCTTTATCACTTTGTGGCTTCATTTGCTGTAAAAATGTTCACCCTTCCACTGAAGATGATTCTGGTCCCTGAACAATAGTGTTTGAATTTCATAGTTGTGTTGTCATATCCTGCTATGGCATTGAGTGAAATTAAGAATAAGGAAAACTGCAGTTGAGAAGTCTTGAAAAAGAATGCAGTGGAAAAGGAAGTAATATTAATAATGCAGAGTGCTAAAGGTTAATACCATGTCTCTTCAGGATGTAAGTGATCATGACTCTCCACAGCTTCTTTTTCTTTATTATCTGTGAATTGCCATGTATTCTTGGTAAAGATAGTGGAATTGTTTCCCATTGCCTTCTCCATGGTTTTGCATTCAGAATTGTCCTTTTCTTAGACTTGGTAGGTAAAGGCTAGGGAATACCAGTTGCTGTAAGGTTAGATGTGCAGGTGGTGTAATCAATAATGTCTTGGAATTGTTAATCTGAGTTCCACTTCTAGTTGGGCTTGTTATATTCACTTATGTGCAAATGCCCTTGAGAGAGGTAGGAATCCAACTCTTTTCTCCCTAGCTATGGATTAATTAGTAAGACTTGTATAACTAAAATCATTATTATCTCTAAAAAATACTTACAATGTAAAATATTTTCTGGCTTTAAATAACTTGCAAAGGCTTAATAAGAAAATGAATTTTTTTAGACTGGCTAGAGAGCCCTGTCTTACCTGCTATTTAAAAATGGGGGAGGGGGAGTATAAATAATCTTATATAGCAATTTCTAATGGTAACTTTAACAATAACATTGATGGCTTTGCGTAAGGGTTCAAATAGCCGAAGTAACAGTGAATATGTTAATTTAATTTTATTTACCAAAATAAATCACAAGTAATCTTGTATAGAAATTTCACATTGTAATTCTTAGAAAATCAAAGATGGTAAGTTTGCAATTATCCAACATAGCCATTAATAGAAGTGTAAGTCAATGACTATAGAATTAGACGACAGATAATTTATTCAAGAAATACATAAATAATCTACTCACAAAGGTAAAGAAAATAATTTATTGATGAAATGTATTCAGCTTAATTTAATAATGTTTTGTATTATTTTTATTTTATTTTTTTAATCATTTCGCCCCAAGCAAGACAAAGCCACTAAGATGCAAGGGGTTACTGAGTGTGAGAGAATACAAGAAAAAGAAAACATTATTAAGGAGAGAAAACAATAAAACAGGAATTAAGAAGGCAGAAGTAACCAATTGACATTGCATTTAAATTTTTGAAGATCAAAGTTGAAATAAGAAACAAAAAGAGAGTTCCACACACGAGAAGAAATTGTTAATATAGAAATTACAGTTACGTAAAGCCATTCCAACTGTAAGTTGATGAGACCTTGCCACCAATCTAATACTACACTTAAATTCATAAAGTCAAGGTACCAAAGAGGGAAGCAATATTTATTCTGAAAAATACAAAAGTGTGGCACAAGGCCAAAAGAGGGGGGGATAAGAGATGGCTGGTCTTGAATATGCTTTATGTTAAACTTAGCTAGCCATGATTACTGACCCAAACATACCACAGTATTCCTTACACCAAAACAACACATTCTTTCTTACCATTCTTACTACGGCCACCATAATACCACAAAGTCTCTATAAAGTTTTAACTACTTCCTATATGTAAAATTTGTACCAAAGAGGAAAAATCATCAGAACAATTAGCATGAAAGTATTTATAGAAAAGTCACAGGGAAGCTGTTACAGCGATGAGAAAGTGACTAAATCTGAGATGCCAGGTCAGGACCAATAACATTGCAGATTCTTCTTTGGATTTTATCAAGAATCTAAATACATAGCAGAAGCACCAGACTGATTTAGCAGCAATATTCAATGCATGGGCGAATGGTAGACTTATAAATGTGTATAATAGATTCTGTAGAGAAAAATTGTCTAGCACAATACATTAAGAAAATGCATTACAAACAATTAAAATATAGAAATGATTTCCATATGTATGCATATATTTACATATATAATTAGCTTGAAAAATCGTTTGTGTTATAAATAATGTTTTATTTTTTCCTCTTACAAATCAGATTCAAGGCGAGAGAGGTACAAAGGCAGGCAAGCTTGGTGTATCATCAAAAGCTGTTGAACAGGTATTTAAATACAAGGGTCCAATTGGTACAATACGAGTTATCATTCAAGAAGAAGGTGTGCGCGGTCTCTATAATGGAATTATTCCCGGTTTACAAAGACAGATGTGTTTTGCATCCATCAGAATTGGATCATATGACGTTTTCAGGGATTATTACACAAAGCTCTTCAAAAACAGTAAGTTTCACTACAAAATCTCAATATTTTAAAATATACATGTATATAAATATATTTAATTAGTCATACACTATAGCAGACTTTATTATACAAATTTAATGTTTTCACACTGAAATTGGTATCAACCAACCAATGTGAGTAAAATTTTCAAGATATAGGTATATTTATATGAACAATAACATGTTAGCATGCCACACGACTTCAAATAGAAAGTTTGGAAGGAAACCCCCATCAATACTGAAAAGAGCAATAACAGCTACTGGACTTGAAAAACCTGTTTTCCTAAAAGTGTTTTACAAGAAAGATTTTATAAATTTCAACCAAAAATGAAACTGGCTTTTCAGTTAATTAATGCCAAATATTTCCTTATAGGGAAACGTCTAATATTACCATTACCTGAGTTACTGCTATATTAGCAGATATTCTGTCTACCTTTATTAACCACTTTGATAGGGATATTTTATGGGGGTCAGGTATTATTGTGCAAACAAAGTGCAATATTAATTTTTATTTATTAAATCAATCTGAAATATATAGGCCAGAGAAATATATTTAATTAAAATTTTATCCTAAATATCTTAAATTATTATCTTGTTAATATGTGCTTCTTGAGATGTGCAGGTGGTGTAATTGATAGTGCCTTGGATTGAGAAATTGGAGTGCCAAGTTCAAATTCCAGCCAATATTGTTACATTCACTTTCATGCAAATACTCTTGGGAAAGGTGTGAATCCATCTTTTCTCCCCCAACTATGGGCTAAATAGCAAAGCAGATTGAGTTTGCTGGACATGGTTGGCAACCACTCTAAGATAAGGAAAACTCCGAATTAAAAACCGTAATAGTTGTCTATATTCCCAGATCTAAGCAATGAGAATAGAAAGAAGCTGATTTTCTAAGTGTAGCTTAGATGTTACACAAGGCCGAAAATATTAGGCACCCAGTTAGGATCAAACTCATGATTCAGTTATAATTGTTCTTGTAAGACAAGCTTGGTAATCATTACAACACAGAGTGCTCGATGAAAATGGGAAGTTGCAAATCAAAAAAAAATGGTGTACATGACTGTAACCGTGTATGTACATGTTTGCTTGGGAATTCACATGTGTATATATAAAAAAAGATTTCTTAGAAAAAAAAAATTTTGATGGTTTTATTTTTTTCTTCTTTTCTTGTTCTGTTTGGTGAATATTTGGATTCCAAAGAAGGATGTTTGTTTTCTTAATAGAATTAAATAGTTTTCCTATTTTCTATTTTACTCTTTATTTCAACAACAATCTGTAATTTAAACGGGTGCCTTCCCAAATGTCATTCATTCCAGATCCTCAAAAGCCATCGTTTGTTGCTCGAATGACAGCAGGCATTACTACAGGGGCCCTTGCCATCATGGTGGCCCAACCCACAGATGTTGTAAAAGTACGTATGCAGGCCCAGAGAGCTGGTGTTCCCGCTCGATATAATGGCACCCTGCATGCATATCGGACAATTGCTTTAACAGAAGGAATCCGAGGACTATGGAAAGGTAAGTAGAATTTTATTTCATTAGTGGCAAAAATATAATCCCCATGAATACTAAATCAAAAACGAAATATATATCAAGAAAGAGGGAGAAAAAAAAAATTGAAAAAACTAATTGGTTCTCATACCTCTCTCGTCAGAGCTCAAATGAGGAAAAATTAAAATAGTTGTGCTCAATGGCTAAAAAAATTAGAGAGATTGCAGATATGAAATACACATATATCAATAATGTACTAAAGTGCATATTCCCACATTTTTAATATATATTGTCAGTTTTAATTTGTCATTTCTGGTTAGTCTTGTGTATGATGTTAAACTACATCCCACAGCAAGGCCACTGATTGGGAGATTGGAGATTTTGAGGAGCACAGAACCACCCCTTAATTGCTGTTGTTCCAAGGCCCACCCTGACCCCGGGGTGGTAGCACCTGTTAGGGTCCTTGTTATTGGTAAATAGTGAACACTCCAAAATTACATTTTTATACTAAAAATACCAGCAATACATTTTATAGCACAGTGACCAACAATACATTTATCTGTAGTTGAAGCCATAAAACTATGTTCACAATATTTAGATTTCGGCATTAAATAACCCATAGAGGTTGATATGCTGCTAAACAAAATCAGCCAAACAAAATCATTAATGGTGTATATGGGGGGAGGGGGGCGTGCAATACAGTAATGAAAAACAAAACATGCACACAAAGCATATTGTACTCATTATATAAACATATCAATAATAAACATATCAATCTCTCAAATGTTCAAAATTTTGACCCGTCATTCACATACTCCTCTCCTCTTTACATGCAAAACATTTATTTATTATTATTATTATGTATTAAAAAATTAAAATTATAATAAATGTAATATCATGAAAATAAAAATATTAAAAATGATTTTAATGAATTAAATAAATTCTAGCATTAATTGAATCCTAGAATCATTTTTATAATACAGATAATATTGGTATAATATTTACTGTATACCTAATTTACCAGCACCCGTATATATATATATATATATATATATATTTCTTTTTTGGGACACAGAAACTGTCCAAATGTTCTATAATTCTGAGTGCTTTTGGCTATACTTTTAGCCATTATCAAGGATGATTTTATTTTTTCAGTTTAATTGAGTTAATAATATTAACAAACATGGCCACAATGTGCTAACTGTGTTTGAAAAATAAATATCTCTACAACACTTAAAACATACACACAATTCACACACTCAATTAAACTGAAAAAATAAAATCATCCTTGATAATGGCTAAAAGTATAGCCCTGGGAATTATAGAACATTTGGACAGACAGTTTCTACACACTCTGTGTCCAAAAAAGAAAACACTTGTTCAAACACAAGAAACATTTGAAAAAAGGTTAATCGTAATAACTTGTCTGTCATTTTTAATGAAACATGCATAAATGAAGGATTGCTGCCTAAATACACAATTTATATATATATATATATATATATATATATATATATATATATATATATATATATATATATATCATAGATTATAATAAAAATGTATTACATCACTACACAAAAAAGCTTTTATGTTTCAATACTATGTACTTCATCAGGCAATGGTAGATAATATAAATATATATATATATATATATATATATATATATAAATAAAGTACATGTTACAAACTGTAGACTTTTACTCCATATGTTCTGTCATTATTTGTGTATATATATATACCAGGTGTAACATCAAAAGTGTCCAGTTGTTAGATTAAGCCGTATCTTAGAAATGATTAAAGATATCTTACTGGAATTCTCACAGGTTTTTATAACACTATATCAATAATAAACATATCACCCCCTCAAATATTCAAACTGTTTGTCTCCATCACATTTCTCTTTACCTGCAAAACATGTATTATTATTATTTATTAAAAAATAAATGTTATAATAAATGTTATTATAATAAAAATCATGAAAATAAAGATAATAAAAATGATTTTAATGAATTAAATGACTTTTAGTATTAAATGAATCCTAGAACCACTATTATAATACTGGTAAATATTTACTGTATACCTACTTTTGCATCCCCCTATCTTTCTGCCCATCTAATTTCTCATTGAATCATTATTTTATGTTCTTATTATTACAAATCCTTTCTTTATTTTCTGTTTGTGTTCTTTAGGAATGACACCAAACATTGCTCGAAATGTTGTTGTCAATTGTTCAGAACTTGTGACTTATGACATTCTCAAAGACTTCATCCTCACCAGGAATATACTGAATGACAATCTGCCATGTCATTTTGTGTCAGCATTTGGGGCCGGATTCTGTGCTACAGTGATCGCCTCACCTGTCGATGTAGTAAAGACTCGTTTCATGAACTCCAAGCAAGGACAGTATAAAAGCGTGTTTAACTGTGCTGCGAAAATGTACAAAGAAGGAGGACCCATTGCTTTTTACAAAGGGTAAGTGACATACACCCTTCCCATTGACAACAAACTGAATTCCATCATGATTATAAATGCTTCTTTATTAAGATATAAATCTATATGTGAGTGTATGATTCCAATGAATTGTTCATATGTATTGACAAATGAGGATGCACAGATCGTGTATTGCCATCAGTGTAGATAGTGAATTAGGCATGGAAAATTTATTTCCTGCTCAATTTCATTTCATTCACTTTGTGCTAAATAAGGTAATTAAATATAAAGAGATGAACTTCTGGGAAATACTTTTTTTTTTTTCTATAGAAACATGACTAAAAACCCAGAAGGTCTCCTTAGGTGTGCCTTTTTGGGCCTGAATTAATATCTGATTTCAGGGTCATCATTTGTCAGCGACACTACTCACTCTCTCTCTCTCTCTCTCTCTCTCTCTCTCTCTATATATATATATATATATATATATATATATATATATATATATATATATAATGATGAAAGCAGAGACTTAGGTTAAAGAAAAGGGATGAATTTTTTATTTATTAATCTGACAGATCTCTCAAATATTCAGGCTGGTAAATAAATATACTGGTTAATAAATAAATGGAGCCTCTACTCAAATATGAGTATCCAATAAAAATAACGTTTTAGTAATATATATATATATATATATATATATATATATATATATATATTTCTTATTACTTTAAACATTATATTTAGTGTATACACATGTTTGAATAGAGATCCCTGTTTTTAAATAGTGTAAATCTATGTCTACCAGCCTGTGCATTTGAGTGTTTTAATAAAAAAAAATTACCTTCCAACAAGGTTTGAACCCACCCCCTCTACACTGTAACAGGAAACCACCAGCATACTTTTAAAATACTCAGCCATAGAAGAATTTCAGTCAACCAAAATTCTATTGACCTCTTTAAGAAATGCACACATAAACACACATATATCTATATATATATATATATATATATATATATATATATATATATATTAATCAGTTTCACACCAAGCAAGGTAATAAAGTCACTAAGACAAAGGGTTACTGGGTGTGGAAGAATTAGGAACAGAAACATTACTTACATTATTTACATTGTTCAGACTGTTGCCGCATCCTCATTGCCATATTCATGATATTTTTGTTGTTCTATGCTCGGCCATTCTTCAGGTGATTGGAATTTCACAAGGGCACACATGGCCCAGTCGATAAAAGTTTTGGTTGGATCTAGTTATTGAAAAAGAGTTGTAAGTTCAATATCTGGCTACGGCAGTGGTGAACCAAAACTTGGAGAGTTGAATTAAAGGGAGGTAACTGAGACATATGGAAGAGGCATAGCATGTGGAACTAGAACAATCTACCCTGGTGGATGAAATAAAGGGTCCAGTTTGAAATTCTAATCATCTGAAGAAGGCTGTAGCCTAGAACAGCCAAAATGTCATGAATATGGCAATAAAGATGAGTTCAAAATCATGATTCAAAAACAAGAACAAAAAATCATAGAATATTAACAATTCATCTCAAAATCTGTCACTGTTATAAAGTGAACTTATATTTAGCCAGTAAATATGGCAATAAAGATGAGGACAACAGTCCGAATAATGTAAATAATATAAATAATTACAATACCTCACAGAGAAACATTACTAATGAGTGGGAAGAGAAAAGAGTAATCAGGAGGACAGTAGATAGTGAGTGACTATTCCATCTGGAGTATTCTTCTGGTAGAATTCCACCTGAAGATGCCTGGAGAATAAACAGGCTGAAACATGGTTCAAAAACAAGAACAAAAAATCATAGAATATTAACAATTCATCTCAAAATCTGACAAAATCTGTCACTGTTATAAAATGAACTTATCTTTAGCCAGTAAACCAGTATGCTAAGGGGTGCTGAAATGTTTTTGGCTTGACCCACTTCCCAAAATCTGACCAAACACCAGTCCAAGAACTTTTCATCACCTCTACATGTTGTAACTAGATTTGGATATTAAGCCTGATTGGTTGTGGTGGTGGAGGTGGGGGGGGGACTCTTTAGTCAAATTTCTCTCATTTCCTCCCCCATTTCTTTCGTATTCCAAAAGAGAAAGTTTTTCTTAAGAACTGTTGTCGAATAGCCACCCATGTAGATGCTTCTCTGAACAATACAGTCTTAAGCCCTTCAAATAAAGGGTCAATCACTACCCTCCTTATCTGCGTAATCTTCACTTCCTACCACCTTCTCTTTCATTGCTGTTGTCCACCTCTTTCTGTATTACCAATAACCTTGACTGTCCCTCAAGCTTTGTATTGGGTGAATTTCCTAATTGGCATCCTGTAGGAAGCACTTAATTTTATAAGAGACTAGCAGTAGTTGCCCAGGGATGTAACAGTAAGACATAGATCAAGTATCGACCATCATAAAGACTGAAAAATAAAATTGACAAAGATTATTGTTTAAGGTTGATGGACACGCATGTCTTAATTAGTTTTTTTTTTTTACGAATTGGTCAAACCCAAACTCAAACAAAAACATTGTTTTCAATTGTTATGAGTCTACCGATTGAATAAAATTTTATTATAAACAATTGTCTTGTAAATGGAATTTTTAAAGCATTCTGAATGTAAAAATAAAGAAAAAAGTGTGCAAGACAATAAGAAACACTACCTGCCCCCCCCCCAAAGTGAAGTTTTGTTGAATTGGTTGAAAAATGTAGGAAATCCAATCCCATATATAAACGAACAGACACACACACACACACACACAACCTGGGTTTTATAATAAGTATAACTCGATATGAGTTGTCCCCCTTTCATTCTCGTGATGCCTCTTAATCGTGTTTTCAAATTGATTTCGTGCAAAAACAATTGTTTTTCCAATTTTTGGCGCTGTTAGAACCACTGCAAGGTAATTTTATGTAGTCCTGTGAAGTTTTGTTGAAATCGGTTGAAAAATGTAGGAAATCCGATCCAATATATAAACATACAGACACACACACACACACACACACACACACACAATCTGCATTTTATAATAAGTAAGATACTTAAAAAACATTTTGAAAATTTGAGGAATACTTAATGGATTCTTGATCCATCTTCATCCTCTTCTGCGAATCTTTTGTCTGATTTCAAGATAAATTTGTTTGGCAAATCATTTTAATGTACTGAAGGTGTGTTATATAGAAATAAAGTGTTGCTACCAACACTTGGATTTGAACACAGATCGCCAGAGAACAAACACAGTCGACCTCATCTTGAAATAATTAGATCACATGATGGGTAAAGGAAAAAAAAAAAATATATATATATATATATATATATATATATATATGGGAATTAGTGGCGTCAGACTGAGTATTGTTTGAAGGTGTTACTATTGTTGTATCTGTAATTTACAAAGCCTCTCCTGCAAACAGCCATTACAAAAAGACAATATAAATAACCTTGGAGTGTTAACAAAATTAACCAAAATTTTTACTTTAATCTTGATAGCATGTTTCTCAATGTCATTTTTGTTTCAAAATATTTAAATTAATTAATTTTTCAAAAGTTTATATATTACGAATGAAACCCAATCATATTTGTTGTTGGATACTTAATTTCTTTTTCTGATATTTTGTTAATTTTCAATATATACTTTTGTATACATTATTTACATTCAGACTAATATCTTCATCATTTTTATTATTACACTAGCCAAAGTATCCACGCTTTTCTGTGTATCCCACATTTTTTTTCTAAGAAATTGATTTTAAATCATTTTGTATTAATTTGTGGAGAAAAATGATGTATTTCAATATTACTTAATGATTTTGCCAATGTGACCACCTCTTTTTTCCTATACTTTAGATAGGAATCATTCCCATGTTCAAATTTAAATTTAATTTAAATCAAAGGGAAAACAAATTTCAGTGGGAGGGTGTAAAAACAGCTTGATCTGACCCCCTTTGATATGTATTTGATGCAATACTTGATTGAATGAATTGATGAGCAGATTTCAACATTGATATGATAGTTGAATTGTCACAACAAATATGTATTATAAGGCACTACCCACTGATTGGTGATTTCTTGCTCAACTTGACATCCATATTGTCTCATTTCAATCTTGCCGATGTGACCTTCATCTTCTGGCTTTCTCCTTCTTTATTTTGGATAGGAGTCATTCCCTTGTTCAAATTTAAATTTAATTTAAATCAAAGGGAATAAAATTTTCATTGGGGTGTTTGTTCCCCCTGGGGCCCCCTTTGATCAAAATAAAATATATTTATCCAAGTATCCTGTGTAATGTAGTTTCAGAATGTATATAGTTATGGGGGTCTATCTCCAAAACCCTAGGAAAAATTCAATGACAAACAGACAGAGGCTACAGCTTTATATATATAGATTTCGGCCATTGTGTCCTCCAGCCATCTTTTTTAATCATTTCCTCTGAAGTAAAACTATAATGCCACGTAGACACCAATATATTTTTTTCTTTTTTTAATTGTAAATAATTCTTACTTTTTTGTAGATTCTTCCCATCATTCCTGCGTCTTGGTTCCTGGAATATTGTGATGTTCATCACTTATGAACAGTTGAAAAGACACATCTCAGCCAACAGGCAAGTGCTGGTCCACTAAAACTCCAAGCCCAAAATTCAAAAGCTGAGACATACCAAGAAAGACCTTTACTGAAAAAAAAAAAAAAAAACACTCTTCTCTCTCCTTCTCTTTCTA
>CAHIKZ030005408.1:1780000-1797500 GCA_903632075.3 Acanthosepion pharaonis | reverse complement strand
ACATGTTGAAATCATTACACAAAAACTTTCATGTTTCAATACTTTGATTGTACTTCTTCAGGAGATGGTAAGTAACTGGTGATTAAATGATTTTTAAGGAAATTTAATAACAAATTGATACCTCTTTTCCAAAAGTTAAGGGAACATAAGGTCAGAATAAAAAATAGACTTGTGGGTATGTCTTGAAAAAATAATTCACCCACCTCCACCCTCTGATCTTACTGTCAACACAATGTAATTCTCTTTATTAAAAACTCTTTCAAAGGCAAAATATACTTTTCTGAAACTTTATTTGAGGAAGATTAGCTGATTTAAAGCTTAATTAATTTGATTTGAAACAAATGTTACTTTTAGTTTAAAATATTACAGAAATGCATTTTAACACATTGTGAGGAGTGATGAAACTCTGGGAGTGCTAAACAACAATATATACTATTCAAAGGAGGGAACCTGCCAAAAAATTCAATTTATTCCAATTGGCTCATGTTCTAATTTTCACTTTTGGAAAAGAGTGTGTAAAATACACATTAGTAAAAACCAATTAAAAAATGTGTGTGACCTATAAGTTTCATGCTTAGATGATCTTCAAGTACATAGGTAGGGGAATAGTACACACACACACACACACACACACACACACACACACACACACATATATTATATATGTTTGTGTGTGTACCTACGATCAATTCTGTTGAAACACAAATGGATTATATTGTGTGATCAATTTTACTGAGAAATCTTTAGTTTTGCATATGCTTGTCATGTTTCAATAGAGCCTAAACAACTTAAAATTATACACACACACAAATATACACCTATTTACTAAGCTTAAGTTTGTCTGGCACTGGGGCATTGTTATTGAGTGCTCTGTCAAGACATAGAACACAACAGTTGCAAATGATATGAAGGGTGGGGTGGAACAAGCAAAACTTTAAAATTTAAATTAATGGCTGCTTTCTGTTCCTCTTTAAAAAAAAATATAGGAAACTTTTTGCTCTGTCCCAACACTGGTCATATGTATATACTATTTAATATTGAATGGATCTATGTATATTCTTGTGTGTATGTGTGTGTGTGTATATATATATATATATATATATATATATATATATATATATATATATATACCTGTGTGTATATTCAGAGAATTATATATTTGTATGTCTTTATGGATATCAGTGTATCTTCCCTTTCTTCCTCTTCAAATTTTTACATCACATATTTTAATTTGAAAGAAAACTGGCCCACATAATTTTAAAGAATATACTTGTAGGTAATTAATTTATTAATAAATTCACTGATTATTCTTTTATTTTTTTAAAATTTAAACTTTTAAATATTACCAGAATTCACTTTTTATTAATGAAATGGCATAAGAATACTTAAAAAAAATAATTCTGTTCATTCTATGTTATCTTTTTGTGAGGACATTATATGTATGTTTGCATCCGTGTCTATGCGTGGATGTTGTTTTTTCTCTGTGTGTTTGCTTATGAGTATACATATATATATGTGTGTGTGTGTGTGTGTGTATTTTGATATTATGTGTTTGTATATTTATTTAGATAGTAATATATATATATATATATATATATATATATATATGCATGTTTATTAAATTCTATCAGTGTTTCTCAATACTGGATCTCATAACCTCCTGACAGGCTTAGAAATAATTTAAAACTAATTTTTCTTTCTATAAAATATAGAAAAGATATGCCCAAATTGTAATCAGACTAATATCTCAAAAATATGAGAATTACAAAGATATAAGTAAACAAATGAAGGGTTGAGAATCACTGGATTTATATATATATATATATATATATATATATATATATATATATTTTTGTGTGTGTACATCATGGATGTATGAACATGTGTATTCATGTTTGTTGGTTGGTTTTGATCTGTATGTGCAATGACATGCTGCAGCGCTGAAAACTTGAAAATCTGACATCCAGTTGCTGGAGTTATTCAACCAAAATGGCTGACAAGTTTGCTGTTGGAATGGTAGGTGTGAGTTAAAGATCAAATATGGATTGGAATCTGACAGGTTGGTAGGTGTATGTGAAACAAAAAAAAAATTGGACTTCACATTTTGAAAACAAAAATCCCTTGATCTGATGAACTCAAAATGACACACTATAAGGAAAAAAAATAGAATTTCCCCAAAACCCTTTTTCTTTTTTCTTTTTTTTTAAGGACAGCATTCATTCACTTTCAAGAAAAATAAAAGAAACCCTTGATAAAAAATAAAATCATAACACTGACAAATAAAAAAGGAAAACTAAAAGGTGGGTGCTGAAAAGTCCTCTGTCCCATAAAAAAACAGTTAAAAAGAAAAACTTTGATATTTGGTTAGATTTTGGGAAGGGCAAGCTAAGAATTGTAGGACCCATCATGCATAAAAAATGGCATTTTTTAAAAAATATTTTGATTTTTACTCTGACATTGTAAATATATCTTTTTTTTTTTATAAAATTTACAGTGAGAGATTCTTTTCATTTTTTTTTTAAATATTTGTTTCCAAACCATTCATTATTGAATATATTGAAGCTACAAAGACAAAATATATATTTTATCCCCACAGCTTTCATATATTATATATTTAATATAGGTAATTACTTTGATTAAACAAGAAATATCCAAGTATGACTTCATTTTCATTAGCCTCTAAAATTTAATTTAATTTTTACTTATAAATGCTAAAGACATTTATTTTATACTTAATTATCCTGATTAAAATGTATATACATTGAAATTCATTTAACTTATAATAATTTGCAATAAAAATGAATATATTAAAATCATACAGGAGAGAATCACAATGTTATCAGCCTTGATGATTATATATTTAATATCCTGTTTAAATCTAGAGTTTTCTGTTATCTCCCACACCACCTTATTCCACATAAACTGTGCGTCTTACTTTGTAACTCTAATTTGAGTGGCTCCTGGATCTTGTAAAAAAATATTAAATTTTTGTCTTCTTTTTTTTTTTTTAAATATTCAATGTTTACACATATGAATTATATTATGATGAATTTCCAATACACTTTTCAAAATATTGGCAATTATTCATACAAGATTACATAGCTTGGGGCACTATGGACAGGGTCTTAGTCAGCTCAGGGCACTGTGGAAACATTTATATTCAACCCAGAGCAATGCAGACACTGTCTTAATCATCACAGGGCTTTGTGAGCATGGTCTTAATCAGTCCAAATCACTGCAGACACGGTCTTAATAAGCTCAGGCCTCCATGTGTACAGCCTTAATAAGCTCAGGCCTCCATGTGTACAGCCTTAATAAGCTCAGGCCTCCATGTGTACAGCCTTAATAAGCTCAGGCCTCCATGTGTACAGCCTTAATAAGCTCAGGCCTCCATGTGTACAGCCTTAATAGGTTCAGGCCTCCATGTGTACAGCCTTAATAAGCTCAGGCCTCCATGTGTACAGCCTTAATAGGTTCAGGCCTCCATGTGTACAGCCTTAATAAGCTCAGGCCTCCATGTGTACAGCCTTAATAAGCTCAGGCCTCCATGTGTACAGCCTTAATAGGTTCAGGCCTCCATGTGTACAGCCTTAATAGGTTCAGGCCTCCATGTGTACAGCCTTAATAGGTTCAGGCCTCCATGTGTACAGCCTTAATAAGCTCAGGCCTCCATGTGTACAGCCTTAATAAGCTCAGGCCTCCATGTGTACAGCCTTAATAAGCTCAGGCCTCCATGTGTACAGCCTTAATAGGTTCAGGCCTCCATGTGTACAGCCTTAATAAGCTCAGGCCTCCATGTGTACAGCCTTAATAGGTTCAGGCCTCCATGTGTACAGCCTTAATAGGTTCAGGCCTCCATGTGTACAGCCTTAATAAGCTCAGGCCTCCATGTATACAGCCTTAATAGGTTCAGGCCTCCATGTGTACAGCCTTAATAGGTTCAGGCCTCCATGTGTACAGCCTTAATAAGCTCAGGCCTCCATGTGTACAGCCTTAATAAGTTCAGGCCTCCATGTGTACAGCCTTAATAGGTTCAGGCCTCCATGTGCATGGCCTTAATCAGCTCGGGGCTCTGCAAGCACAGCTTTAATCAGCTTGAATTGTGTGTCATGCATAAATAGCCTTCAGGGGCTATTCTTATTTTGCTGTTATTTTGTCTTTTGGACTTTACAAAGCCAAGCTTAAAATTAGATTTGTTTTTTCTTAGATACAATTTGTTGGAATGTTATATCATTATTTTTCTATTTGGCCTTATGTTCTATCAGGGAATAGGCAGCAGTAGTATTTTCACTGTTCCTGGCTCTTCAGTAAAAAGACAGTCAGTGGCCTCTTTTTTTCTCTCTCTCTCTGTCTTTATATTATAGTAAAAAAATTAGAATGCTTTGTAATAAGAGTCCAGGTCTGGTTTCAAATGTCAGTAGTTCCTCTAAGCATAGATTTATTGTAAAAAAATACAATTGTGGCACAAGGCCAAAAAGTGGGGAATGGGTTGAGGCTGGTCTTCACTAACTATCTTATATCTAGCTAATCTGATTCACGACCCATTCACTCATTACAATTTGCACATTCACCACAAGAACTCATCTGTCATCAATCAATCCTTCATATACCATAATAATATGGCACCTCTTTTAGACAGCAATTTGATCATTAGACTTCACCCATGTTATTGGAACAGATTTCTCCCTTATCTGACATTTCCTTGATATTTTCTATTTCTATTCTCAGTCTCTTATCTGCAGCAAGTTTAGATGATTTGATTGCTTTAACCAAATCACTGTTATTTACAAAACACTTGATAGGAATGGTCTATTAGTGATTATTATTTAACAACTCTCCTAAGAGCCTTGAGATACTGAATGCATTGTCAATCCTTTCCAATAGAGCTAGTGTCCCACTGACTAATGTACTTTTTACTACTCTCTTCTTTTGTGGGATTGCCATGATATTGGATTCATCTTCTGATTATCTCCCTTTAGTGATTATAAAATGTCCTGCTTGGCTGCACAATGTTATTCATATTTCCAAATGATGCATCCGTAAAAACATATATTTCTAGATTCTTGCCTAAATTTGGATACTTCAAATAAACATGGCCAGATTTTGAATTGGAGATCAGAGAGCCAAGTTACAATTCCAGCTGGGTTTGTTATAGTCACTGATGTGCAAGTACCCATGGGAAAAATATAAATTCACTTTTTCTCCCCTTAGTTATGGCTTAAACAGTAAGACTTGTACCAGTAAATCATTATTATCTTCAAAATAATCTTATAATGTAAAATATTTTCTGGCTTTAAATAACCTGCAAATAAAATAGTTGATAGACCATAAAAACAAATTAACCATATATATATATATATATATATATATATATATATATATATATATATATATATATATAAGTTTGGTATATTTTTTTTTAAAGGAAAAGTGGTAAATATCAAAGCAAAAACATATAAACTGTGGCTATATGAATCAACACTGCAATCTTTAGGCCACACATTATATATATATATATATATATATATATATAAATAAATAAAGGGTTGGATGCTTGTTTTCAAGTGTATACATCTACTATGATTGCTAGCTAGTCCTGTTGCAGATGCCTACTCTGGCACATAAGTGTTTCTTCTATGTGCACAGAGCCAATCTATGATTTATCTTGCACTTATGGTTAGCAGACATTACTTACTGTTTTTGAAAGAGAATGCATAATCTAGCAAGATCAACAGTTAGACAAGGTTAATATGCTCAAAACCTCCTTCATGATGACTTGTGACTTCATATTTACACAACAGTTGATGGATTTGAACAGTTTTGTCTAACCAGTTACACTCAAAAAGTTTAAGTTATCCTTCAGCAAGGTTTTCAGGCAGTTCCCAACAGTGCCACATGCTATGATCATCTCCCCCCCAAACTGGTATTGTCAAGGTCACCTCACTGACAAATCGACCATGCTCAGATTCAAACCTGGATTTACTGTTTAGAACACTAATATTGTAACCACTCAACCACGCAGGCATGTAAAGGGATGCTTAAAAAAAATCTTAGCCTGATCAAGAAGGGATTTAAAAAAAGAGTTCTGATTTGCAGAAATGCATTAGGCCAAAAACTTTTCAGCACCTCCTCATGCTAGAGATTACATAATAAACTTTAAAGCAAAGAGAAAAATATCAGAAAATGACATTTTGCAGATAATGGAATTTTCAGTAACATTTTGATCAAATCTGTATTCAACATGTTTCAACTTTTATATTTTTATTTATTTTTTTTACCTGTTTTTCAACTTAGAAAAGAACAAAAAAATTTTTAATTTAGAAGAAATATATACGTCATTTGAAGCTACAGATAAAAAAATGATCGAATCAAAAAAACATTTTAGCAACAAAAATACAATTTCTTTTTGAGTAGAGTTTCAGGATGTAGCTGATTGTGGCTCTCCACCATTTCCTGTTCTTTGCAGCACTTAGTAAAATTTGTCTTTTTGGTATCTCTCCTAATCCCAGTTCTGCCAACCATTTACAAAAGCTTGTTCTTTTTCTATATATTGAGTTTCTCCAGAATGTGGGCGATCACTGTTCTCCACAATTTCCTGCTCTTTGCAGCTCTTAGTAAATTTTGTCTTTTTACTATCTCTCCTAATCCATGTTCTGCCAAGCTTGTTAGGTAGATTATGCACTGTTTTTCTCTGTCCTTCTTACCTTTGATCTGTCTTGTGAGTGTCAAATTTTCCAAGCACTCTTTCATCATTATTTGTCCTAGAAATTTCAACTGTCTTTTTTTGATGCAAAGTATAAGTATCTTTAGTGTTGTGAAAAGATTAATTTATGGCATTTACAAAACTAATGTCAAAAACATAAAATAAGAGCTCTCAGAAAAATGGCCTTTAGCTTCATGCATATTAATAAGAGTGTGGGGAAGAGATATGAAGTTTTTAAAATCTCACATCAGGGATTCATTGATTTGTTTTTACAGTTTATTAACACTTTGTGGGTTAGCTGAAACATATTTCAGATTCTTAGAGGTTGCTTGCAGAACCCAGTATTGTCAAGTGATCCACCCCATTGAAGTACTGACCTCACATCAGGGAATAAAAATTGGGAATATCAAGGCATTTTAATTTCAAGTATCAGAACATGTTGACCTACTTTCCTTCCAGGTTTATGGTCATATCATTTTGAAACACCAGTTTTTGTACGATCTCCAAAGTTATGCAACGTCGAGCTTGATCATTCCTAAATGGGTGACTGCTTGGGAATACCAGGTGCTGTAAGATTGGGTGTGTGAGTGGTATGGCTTATGGTCATTGTTTTACAATTTTTTTACAATCAAGATTCCTGAAGGGGGGGTCTAATTTCTATGAAACTCAGAGTAGACAAGATAAATGAACATTTAATTTTATTCATTGCTACCAATGCTTCATAATGATAATGATTTAAAAGTGTTATCTTCCAGAAATATTTTAAAAATTTAAAAATGCCTAAAAAATGTTACCTTCCAAAATACTCTGGCCAACCATTGCTTTTTTTTTTTTAAACACAATCTTTGTTATTGATATATGCTTATACGATTATATGTCGTTTTGATCTCTTGATTCTAAGTCGTGTATAAATTTAATGTAAAATATTTAACCTTCAAATTATATTTAAAACGTTCATGTTTTCTTTCTTTTCCCCATTGAAAATATGCTTCAATTTTGACATAATGATATTTAAATTTCTTAGGTGAAGCACTTTTAGTTAGTATCATTTTAAAACAATGGTTCCCAAATTTTTTTCTCTGAGTCACATTTTCTTACACCTCTTACAAAGGGAAGTCCTGGTGAAAAAGTGCAAGCAGCCCTATGTCAAAGAAGAGCCGGATAGAGGATTAAAGGGAGATAACCACGGATATGAAGTCAGAACATTATCATTAATGACTCTCTCCTCCAGTTTACAGACCCTTGTCACTATATTCTTAATACTTGATATAATGCAAAAATATCACAGTGATAAAATTGGTCAATAATTATTTATAACTATTTATACTGGGACTCATGCATGCAATTACAAGTATTCTATAATATTTTCAATTTTAAAATCATTTATTTTTGGCATATAAATTTTTTGAAACTGTTTCTAAATCTTTGATTGTCTTTCAATCATTCCACCTCACTTGCTATCCTCTTCTGCCACACTGATGATGTGCGCCACACTGTTAAAGCCACAAAGCGCGTCACAGCCTCTCCCCTTAGGCTGTATTAATTTCTCATGTTAATGCAAGGAAGATACAGCTTTCTTGCATTAACATAAAAAACAATTATGTTGTAGCAGAGAAGAATAAGGCTTGCAATGGATACAATTGTCTAAGAATTGTGACAGAGAGACTGCTCTTTCAAAAGAGATGAATTCAACATGTTGAGGAATTTTACACATATATTTATATAACAAAAAAAAACATAGATCACAAAAGGAGAGAAACAGAAATGATATCTATGCATATACAGGGAACTCCTAAAGAAGAAACATCTATGTGAAAGAAGGTTTATGTCCTTTCCTTTTATAGAGCTGATTTCCACAGCATCTAGGGGGAGACAAGTGGCAGACAAGGTGGCTTAATCCCACAAGATCAAATTCAATAAGTATGAAAAAAATATATGTAGGGCTAAATCAGACGTAAGCAATGGGGGGGGGGGTTTAAATCAGATATTGTTTTAAAGATTCTTGATTCTATATTATCCAATCCACACAGAAATTTTTTTTTTTTTTTAAAAACATTTTTTTTTACTTGTACTTATTTTCTCAAATAAGAACTATAGACTTTTTCCACATATAAGACTTGCATAAAAAGTTTAGAAGCTGATGTTTTTGAAAAAAATTGAAAAGGAAGTTTTCTAATTTATTATGAAAATTAATGGCTGCCTTGATTCTAGACAAGGTAGAGTTCAGTTCCATAACATTGTCATAGATTGAGGACAAGAGGTCAAAATTAACCTTTTTTTTTTCCACCTCACTCCAAGCAAGGCAATAATGTCACTAAGACTCAAGAGGTTACAGGAAGTGAAAAATAATAACACTTTAGTGTAGAGAAAGGACAATAAAAGAACAGGATTCAGGAAGACAGAAGCTTTGGATTTAAATTTTTGAAGATTGTAGGCAGCAGGGAAGCAAGTAACTGGAAGAATTCCACAGGCAAGAAGTTCAAGAAAAGAAATTGTTAGAATAAAACATACAGTTGTGTCTAGCTAGTTCAAGAGTCTTCCGATTAATTCTCAGTTACAGTAAAAAATGTGTGGGCAGAAAGCTGAAGCATCCTACCACTATTAGTGCCATGGATGTGGTAGTGGTGGGTGTCAGATTTTAGATTTTTTTTGTTTTACAGCAAGGTTCAGCATTTACAAGGTCCAGGTGCCACTTGAGGTAGGGATTACTTTTGGAAGCCATTTGTGTGTATAAAGGTGGAAGATAACAGGCCTAACCTTGAACAGGTTAAGATTGAAGTGACTGGGGAAACATCTTGTTGGGATTGTTAAAAATGGGTGGGAAATGTTCTTGGTTAATTGTATTTTTCTTTCTTTCTTTCTTTCTTTCTTTCTTTCTTTCTTCGTAATAATAATAACAATAATAACAACAATAACAATAATGATGATGATGATGATGATGATGATGATGATGATGATAATAATAATAATAATATCATTTATTATCATCATCATCATCATCCCATGACTGGGTGTGGTTGCATGGTTACTGCACAGACCAACACCTGACCAGTTCCCTCCACATAACTGAGTTGAAAGCTAAAGATATATTCATACCCATTTAGCATGTCTTGTGCAAGCAGACCTGACAGAACCCATCCCTCTCCAACCACAGCCAATGTCCCCTAACTTGAAGCCCTTCTTTTTTGGCCTCCCTTATAGCATCATGGTTACCTGTAATACATGCCTATAAAAGTAAATACAATTAATTCTCCAAATACTTGCACATATATACATACCATATATATATGCACAAGTTTTAGGAGCTATTTATAAATTGCTTGTAAAATTTTTTTATTCCTTTTTTCTGAATTTGTTTTTCTTTTTTTTTTGCATGTGCAATTTAGAGTAATGCGTATGTATATATATATATATATATATATATATCTGTGAAATATTTCTGATACATTTGTGTATGTCTAACAATATTTAACAGAATAATCTTTTGTCTAAATTTGTTTGAAATATTTTAATAATTTCTATACACACTCTCACACAGACATAATAAATATATATATATATATATATATATATATATATATATATATATAGTGCCAAAGTAGGTAAAGCAATAATGAAACACAAAATGTATTGTATTGATTACCTACTTTTTACATTGTATTGAGTTACAAACTGTATACCTACTTTTGCAGCTCCCTATATATATATATATATATATATATATATATATTTTTGTGTGTGTGTGTTGAGTAAATTAATATATATTGATGCATGTGTATCAATAAGTTCACAGCCAAATGATGAAAAATAAATTATTTTTTAACATATTCTCCTTCATGTCAATGCACTTAATTCAGTGGTGACTTTCAATCACATAGAAGAAATATTATACAGTGGAAATTTCAGATCAAATTTCATTAATTCCTCAACATAATCTTCCTTGTCAATGCACTTAATTTGGTAGTAACAATTAAACACACACATATAGTGAAAATTTCCTATTATAATTTACTAATGACAATTGGAGAGGCTACAGACTTATTGATTCACCTAATTATTGGTTCATTTTGCTTTGTGTTACTCATGCAATAAATGCTGCTTGAAATTCTGAACTAATTCCTTCCTCTTCACGCACACCCCCCACTACAATTTTGTTCTAAGTGTGACTAATAAATTTGCATGTCATATCAGTAAATACAAACTAATTTTTTTTCTCTATCTCTATCTGTATGTCACCCTGACTAGGTTTACGCTAATGTTAAATTGTCTCCCCTTTTTATCCTACACTTCAGTCAATGTTTTCCTGATGAGACGTTTTAAACACATTGTCTTAAGACAAGCCATTAGATAATTATCACTAAATAATGCTCATTTTTTAGCATTAAGAAAATTTATCTACACCATATATATATATATATATATATATATATATATATATATATATATATATATATATATAAAATGTGAGAATGCGAGTATCATTAATTGATAACTTAGTAAGTGCTTCAATTATCTGGCATTAAACCTTTACTAGCTATTCAAATACATTTATTTACAGTTTTACTTATATATTCAACAGTGTGTTTTATTTAGTTTTTTTTATATTTTTTCAAATGAGATGCCGTATATCATGATTAAAATTATGTCTATATATACAACTATATATATATATATATATATATATATATATATATATATATATTTGCCAAAAATCAAAAATATGAAAATAAACTGGATCTAAAATTAATTAATTTAAGAATAAATTAATAAATAATCAATAAATTTGAATATTACAAATTATATGATACTTATATATTCATTCTGTTTATACATTATTTTATTACATACAATTTATTTATCTAATTTTTTTAATAAACAGTATTAATTACATTTACCGGCCTGTTGAAAAAATTTCATATAAAATATGTGCTCCTCTGACAGGAATCAAACCTGTAGCCCCAATGGGAACCATCATTTGATCTGATGTACTGTTAACCATTCTGCCACAAAGAAGTCTCTAGTTAGCAAAGTCCAAATTACTGTTTATAAACAACAAATCTTTGATGATCTTTCCTAAACAATTATATCTGTTCACAAAACATACTTTAATGTAAACATTGACAACATATGAAATGGATTACGTCTGACTATATTTTCTGTTTACACGTTATTTTATTAGATACAATTTATTTAGGTAAATGCTCTGTTTTTTAAATAAACAGTATTAATTACATTTACCGGCCTGATTGTTCAAGACATTTTGTAGAAAATAGTGCTTCTCTGATAAATTAACTGGTTCTGAATTTAAATCTTGTGATGTTTCTAACAAAACTCTAGCAGGTTAAAAATTTATAATTTGAAAATTAGAATTAGTGTTGTCTCATTTAAAAAGTATAAGATCTGATAAGTTTAATAAATTTAACAAACATCTGGTACTGATGGGCTTTTCGATGCAAAACCCTTGTGTCAACTACTCAGATAAGTCACTTGAACTTTTCTTAATTTACTGAATATCAAAACTTATATAAACTGGGATCTGCTGCCAATGTTAAATGAAATGCAAAGGCTTTTCTTTCTTCTAATCCTTAGAAATTGTCTGAATTATCAGAAAAGTGTGCAAAAAGATAATTTGAGCAAAAGATTTACTGCCACTCTTTCATTTAAAATTAAATTCAGCTTCTAGAATGAATCCATCAATTTTGTAGGCTGATATAAAGTGAACTTTTCCCAACAGCCTTTACTTATTTTTCTTATTTCCTCGGCTTCACTTGCATAGATTCACTTTTCATTGAGGCTGGCATTACAATAAATCTTTTTATTTATTTCAACGAAACTCTTGTAGGTTAAGAATTTCAAATGTGAATGTTAGAAGTTGGTTTTACTCATTTAGAAAGAGTATCAATATCGGATCTGATAATAAGCTCAATAGATTTATCAAACATCTGGCCCTGATACATTTTGAAGCTTAGTTGTTCTGTTCTACCCCCATCCACCATATTCACCTGACCTTGCAACAAGTGAAAATAATGTTTTTGGATTACTGCAAAATGCTTTGAAGGGGAAAACATTCTCTAATTGAAAACCAAATTCAAGAGTTATTGACAAAATATTTTACATCAAAACCTACAGAATTTTAATCAAAATATATTTAGTTGCCAGATAAATGGCAACAAGTCATTGCAAATAATGGCGAATTTAGAACTGAATAAAATTTTTTTGAAAAATAAAGTTGATAAACAAAAACAAAAATTATTTATGACTCAACCTAATATATAGTAAACATACAAGTCATATGTCTATGACTCAACCTAATATATAGTAAACATACAAGTCATATGTCTATGACTCAACCTAATATATAGTAAACATACAAGTCATATGTCTATGACTCAACCTAATATATAGTAAACATACAAGTCATATGTCTATGACTCAACCTAATATATAGTAAATATACAAGTCATATGTCTATGACTCAACCTAATATATAGTAAACATACAAGTCATATGTCTATGACTCAACCTAATATATAGTAAATATACAAGTCATATGTCTATGACTCAACCTAATATATAGTAAACATACGAGTCATATGTCTATGACTCAACCTAATATATAGTAAACATACGAGTCATATGTTTATGACTCAACCTAATATGTAGTAAACATACGCATTATATGTTTATGACTCAAGCTAATATAGAGTAAATATACATATCATATGTTTATGACTCAACCTAATATAGAGTAAATATACGAGTCATATATTTTAGTTATGACAATTTGAGATTTTTACCTGTTTCACAAATGGATCAGTTTTATAAGAAAAAAATTTATTTCAAGAAAATTTACAGACAAAAACATGACTCATGTTAGGCAACTGGTCTACTGCAGAAAGAAATTTGCAACCTACTGCGGGAAAAAATCTGCCTCATCAGTCATGTATCAAAAGATACATGATTGTCTAAGTGTGTATCACTCATGGCACATAACTAACTGACTGAATATAAAATAATATGATTTAAAAATTTTTAAAGCAAATATTAAAGCACTATTGAAATATTATTCCCTTCCTACTTGATTACTATAGAAAAAGAAAATATCCCCAGAAGTTAAAACAATGTAATTTCAACTGCTTGTGTTTTTTTTTTTTTTTTTTAACTGAAAACGATTTCTTCATAACAAATATGAATCCCCCCCCCACTTACATTCCCTTTTTATTTTATTTTTTCAACTGTTTTCATAATTGTGGATCCTTGTGAGGTAATGGCATCCTGTCTCATGCAACCAGAAATCATTTTGGAGTGTTATTGAGGAATCGGAGAGTTGAGTTCTAATTGCAGCTGAATCCATTACATTCACTTACATGCTAATACCCTTGGGAAAGGTATGAATCCTCTTCTCCCCCCAGCTATGGCTAAATAGTAGGACAGACCGAGTTCTATATCCTTGGATGGCAACTGGTCTACCACAGAAAGCAATGGCAACCTACTGTGGGAAAAAATCTGCCTCGTCAGTCATGTATCAAAAGATACATGATCACCTAAGCGTGTATCACTAACTGACTGTTTTTAACTAATGTCAATTCTGTTTTTTATTTATTTATTTTGAGGATTTTGTATCCCACATTATTTCAGTACTAACTTACTAAGAACAGGTGATAAAATGGTATACCCCGATTGTATCATAGTGGACTTGTAGACCATTATGTAAAAATACAATGTGACCCTTACCCTCACCCAACCTTTTCACCACTTGGCCAATGATCCCTGGTCTTGTCAGTGTGCACTAAAAGTTGTGGAAGAATGTGCTAGATGCTCACAAAGTAACATGATGAAAGAAAAGCCATGTCAAGAAATAATGTTCTTATTTCTTGACATGGCTTTTCTTTCATCATGTTACAAACTGTTTCCTATATTATACGTAGGTGTTTTATTTGGGGCTTTGCCTGCTCATCTAGATAGGTAGGTGATACTTGCAACAACTTCTGCTATGTCATCTCTTCCAACTACCAACTTCTTGCCTATCTACTCATCCCAACATGGGAGTTAGCAATACGTCATAATACCTCATCTCAGATGAAGTATGATGATTATTTACATTATATGGCTGTTATCCTCATCTTCATTGTCATATTCACAACATTTCTGTCATTGTACACTCTGGCCTCCTTCAGGGGATTGGAATTTTGAACCAAACCCTTTATTTCATCCACTGGGGAACTAGAACAATCTACCCTGGTGGATGAAATAAAGGGTTCAATTTGAAATTCCAATCACCTGAAGAAGGCCAGAGCATACAATGGCCGAAATGTTGTGAATATGGCAATGAAAATGAAGATGACAGTCCAAATAATGTAAATAATTATTTTTATGTTGTGCTTGGTTGTGCTAGAAAGTATTATAAAAAAAAGGCAAAACAACCTTCAGCATCAGTGATATTTTACTAAATAAATATTTAAGTCTCTCATTCTTCTAAACATGTCTGGGAAAGTGACCTGCTCATGAAGTGTAATAAAAACAAGAAAGATGAGGAACTTAGTAGTTTATCGCTTAAAATATGTTGAGATAAAAAGGTAACGTTTATATAGAGCCGGAAAATTTTATAAGAGTTTGCTCCCTTTATTTGTTGAAGCCATATGTTTAATTAAGGTGGATTAAAGAAGAAAAAACGTTGTCATTTATCATTTATACAAAAAAAAAATCATTGACTGATTTCCTTGTCTTAAAAAGAACAAACATAAAAGAAAATTAATAGTTAAATTCTTGTAAAAAAATATTTCCTAAATCATCAAGTTCAAGAGACTTGAAATGAATGCCTGTTTCAAAATGCTTAATCACCTTGCTTTTCCCAATAGTGCATCTCCTGATTTCTCTCCCCTAAGCTCTCACAACTGAACTGAATTATCTAAAACTTGTATCACCTACATTCCTCTCACAGGAGTAAAAAACCAAAGCCTGGAACTCTTTCCTAGCAAATTGCTCTGCAGACCAAACCAAATACCAAACAGAAGTCTACAAGGAATGTCTAAAACTGTTCTCTATGTAACAGCAAAAGAAAAGAGAAAGAAATGACCAGAGGATCAAAAAAGAAAAGATGGTTCTCTTCTATTAAGAAGAAAACAGGTTCCTGAAATACTGACCTCAAAAAATATCTCCATTTTTTTTTTCTTTGTCACATTTTCTTGTTTGATATTTCTTTATTTTCTGTCTCTCAAACTAAAATTTACTGCAAATTTTTTGATGGTAGGAAAATGGAGTCAATATTCAAGTGCTAGCACTTCATATTAATATTTTTTTTTTTTTAGTTTTAATTAAATTCTCAATATTTTCTGTACATAATAAAGAAAGAGACAAATATTGACTAAATTCAATAACAAAAAGAAAAAACTTAATATTTTTATTTAAAAAAAAAAAGAAGTGTTCCCAAGAGAAATGTGATGTCTGTTGATTTCTTATCCAAACTTTAATGTTGTAAGAATTTAAAAGATTAAAAAATCTGAGGTTTTAGTTTTTAAAAAAGGGGGAAAAAAATTGAAATAATTTTATTTAACCATAAAAAATAATCTTATTTCTGCTTCAATTAACACAGAACTATTGGGTTGGCCAAATATTTATATGTTTATTCAGTAGAAAATTTTCTTAATAGACCAAACAAACTTTTCAGTCAACCCAATATTTTTTTTTTCTAAGGATAAATAATTATTTCTATTTTACTATATTTTTAAAATTAAGTTTTACTTTTCATTCTTTTAAATGCTAACATCTTCAAATCTAAATGCCAACATGGATGTCGCCACATTTCTCTACTTGGGGCTGCATTATTTTTTTAAAATAAAAATATAAAAAAATTTTGAAATAAGTGTGAGAAATAATTATATATTCCAAAGAAATTTTGCAGAAAGTCAATTTTTTTTTGAGTAATTTTAGTGACCTAATTTGGTCACAAAAACACTGCTCTTCTTATTCATTGTAATTGCTATGAAAACCTATTATTTTATCAATAATACTTTGTAACTTCATAATATTTTTATTTTGAGGGGGCAGGGTAATTTTATTAGATTAAAACAATTTATTATTTGAACCTTATGATGATTAGAGTTTATAAAGAAAAACCTGAAAATATTTATCACAACTTGAACACATTCATTAAAGGAAGAAGCAAAAAGACAGAAATTTAAAAGTGAGAGAAAGAAAAGATTTAAGAAGTTACTGAAAAATTTATATGCAACTTATGGATTTCCTTCAAAGTGCAGATCAATCCAGTTGTGGTGGCCTTTGTTCTCTAGACGAGTTGCACTTTAGACTGACTGACTGAACAGTACCGATAGAAATGAATTGGTGGGCAGAGAGAAACAAGAGTGAAGATGATGGGTTGAAAGTAAAGAAGAAAGAAAAATGAACAAAACCTTGGCAGAGACATTAAAATAATCCTTTTTTCTGGATTTGACATCAGGAAGCACAAGAGTTTTGAGCTGAATGACAAAACATTTATTTCGTTGTTTCACCAAAACATTTCAACTCCGGAAGCGAAGTGTGTAAAATGGTTCCTTTTTTCATTTATTTTTTTATTTTATTTTCTTTTTTTTGGTTTTCTTCTTAAAAAGAGTATCTATTTTGTTATAAATGAACCAAAATCAGGATCATTTTCCTTTTTTTTCTTCGTTTTATTACAAGAAGGTCTTTTGTAAATAACTTTTTTCTGATAATTTATGTCTTTTGACTCTGAGAGAATGACTATCATACACAGTAGCTAACCAAAATCAGGTTCCTCAGTCTTTTGTCTTAATGCAGAAC
>CAHIKZ030005408.1:1697500-1775000 GCA_903632075.3 Acanthosepion pharaonis | reverse complement strand
TATTTCACAATTGATTTCAATTAATCCCAATTTCATTTTGAAGTTATAAAAATTATCGTACCAAAAAGTTTTTCAAAAACAAAAAATCACAGTAATGAAAACTAGGGAATCCAAAATTTCAGGATTGTGGGTCTGAATCCAGCCCAGAATGTTTTTAATTTGCTCACAGGGTCAGCCTGATTCCCAAATGGTATGATTTGTTGGGCTATGGCCTCTAGGAGCAAAGTTGAAAAGTGTGACATGGTGAAACACTGACATTCACATTATATATATATATATATATATATATATATATATATATATATACACACTTGTGTATAATCCTACTTCATGTATAGTGCGACTCCCTGAAGTTTTTTGGGAAAAGCATCTTTTTCAAATAGTTCATCTATAATATGACTCCAGCTTCTGAGAAATACTAGTAGGCCTACTGTTATCAAATATTGAAGTACTGGGCAAAAGCCTGGACATATTTTATAGAAAATAAATGGTCTTCATTTTTTTTTGTACAATGCTACCTCAAAATGGTGAGAGAAACTACTTACCATAAAATATCTGATACAAAAATTTAGATACCGTATTTTTGTTTTTGTTCATGTCCGACTACAGTAGCTCCTTTATGCTGGTCCTTCCTCCTACATAGCTTGCGTTTCTTTCTTTTTTCTTGCTACATAAAGAGCAAAACATCATCCACTATGTACACCACTTAAAATCAACAAATAGCTTATATCAATGAAGAATAGATTTTTTTTCCTATCTCAAATTTGCATTCAGCTTTGTTTTACAATTGTTTACATTGCTGAGGTACTGCTTTTTCAATGACAACCTTTTTATCTGGATTACTGGTGCATAATACAGGGTGTCCCATGAGTTGAAATACATTGGGTTATGATAATTCAAGTCATTCTAAGTAAAGGTTAAGCCAAAGGTATCGTGAGAATGTAGGCTTATCAGATAGGTTATGGTCACCAAAAATGTATGAAATTTAAACCCTCCAGAAAAAATTTACCTGAATATAATGTGACTCTGTATTTCTATAAAAATAACTGTTTATAAAACCTAGCACCATACTAAAGAGTGTGTGTGTGTGTGTATATATATATATATATATATATATATATATATATATATATATTCAGTTGTATGGATATAAGTTTGTGACCCTGGGTTTCATGCTTTTGCAATCATCAGACAAGAATTTGATGATCGCAAAAGTGTGAAACCTAGGGTCACAAACTCATATCCATACAACTGAATACGCTCGCTCTATCACTGATATTGAGCGCTTTCTGCTAAGTACTGCAAATATAAAATAATATATATATATATATATATATATATATATATATATATATATATATATATATATATATGATTTTTTTTAAATAAATCGTTAATGTGGTCATTTTAAAAGTGTCACCGAAAGAGGTTGAAACCATGGTCGTGTATTTTAATTGACCTCCTGATTTTTAAAGTGTAATACACACACACATACATATATATATATATATATATATGAAATGAATTGAATATATTGATTATATCCAACAGAATGGTTATATAAGAAACATGTAGAGAAATCTTTATAAATTTAACATTATTTTGAAAATTAAATAATTATTTAATTTCCCCAAAATTCTGAATAAATATTGGAATGGCAAATCTATAAAGATTTTCATACGTGTTCCTTAATATTATATATATATATATATATATATATGCAAGTTTCATTAAAGACAGCTGACAAGTTACTGAGATTAAGCATTGTATTAAATTTTTCTTGTGTTTGTATAAGTGTTTTTCTTTTCTGGACATAAAGTCTGTAAAAACTGTCCAAATGTTCTATATATATATATATATATATATATATATATATATATATATAAAGCATTTTTTTTTTGCCATTATCAAGAATATTTTAAATGCAAGAAAAGTTAAATAAAAAGCTTAATCACAGTACCTATGAAAGAGAGAAAAAAAATGTTCTTGGGCTGGGCCAACTTCTCATACTCAATATTCTGAGGTCTACTTATTAAAAATGCTGATTTGAGAAAATGAGTCAGGTCAAGAACATGGGTCAGACCTCTCTCAAAGACATGTATGTATGTATGTATGCATACATACATACAGACATGCATACAAATTTGTGTATCAGTTTAAAATATAACTAAATTTTTAAAAAAAATGGATCAAAGTTAAGCAACATTTTGGTAGAAACTGAGTTTTCCCCATTTTAATTTCGAAAGCTCATGAAGAAAATACTGGCTTTCTATTTTGGTTGAAGACAATGAAAAACCTCTGTTGTAAAACAAATCTTAAATGATGAAAAATTTCTCATGAAGGCAGTTGAAAATGGCGGTTGATGTTTTGTTATTACATTGAATATACACGCACAATTTCTTCCAAGACCTTTTTGTAATGTGATTTTGAAAATGAATTCCTTCAAAAACATTTCTAATCATGGAAATAAATTTAATAAAAATACTGAACTTGGAAAATATAAAATTGAGAAAAATTTAAAAAAAATTTGTTTATTGTTTATTGTCTGTTTATTTTTGGATTTAATTTGTAGAAATTTTGAAATTTATTTGCTGAAAAGACTTGTAAAAATTTGAAAGAAGAAGATGGATAGAATTAAAAAACCAAAAATTAAAGAAATTACTTCTTTCAGAAAGGGAATTATTTGCTTTGGATGAAACAAAGAATCTCAGCATGTTGAAAATTTTGGCAGCACCGTTTCAATGTTACTAGATTGTGAAAAGACTTTTATTTCAAACTTTACAGAATCTTTATATGGAGTCTTTTAATATGTAATAAATGCAAAGAAAAATTTCAAAATTTAGAATAAAAATTAAGTCCTCAGATTCAGGGCCGGTGCAAGAGTCTCATGTACCCCAATCTATGATATGCCCCCTCCCCACTCTACTACATCTCAATTTTCATAAAGTAGTATTCTTATAAAATACAAATTTTATTGGAACCTAATTACATACAATAATGGATCATATGCAATATAGGTGAACAATTCAACTAGAAAAAATGAAAATAAATACAATGTATCTAAATACAAATTAGAGACATGTCATAATAGATCATTTCATCTTAAATAAATCAATGTTTTGCAGCAATTTTTAACTTCAACTTGAGATTTTTTTAAAAAGTTGAATAATTTGAAGACATTCAGCCTTGTGGATAAAAAATAGTGAATTTTATCATGTTTTTTTTCAAGACTTAGCATGAGCAAAACAAATTCATGGATTTAGACCAAAAAAAAAAAAAAAAGACTTAGGAATGACATCAAAATTCTTTTTAATAGTCAGTTTTGTTTAGTTTAATTTGTAATAAACATAAATGTAGGTAGAAAAAAATCAAATGTTGATAAAATAATGAGGGTCACAAAGCACTGCCCAGGGTGCCCAATCTGGCTTGCCCCCACATTGGGGGTTTCAGGGTTAGTAAGCACTGGCCCTATTCAGATTAAAGATGAAGCATCCCTAACCAGATTCTTGACAGTTATTTCAAATTTCCTTCCTTAAGGCAGATGTTTCCCTTGTATTAAGGATTGCTGTGACAGTGTTGCTGGTTCAACTGTTAAAAGTGGTGGTAAACAGAATATTTAAACATCTAAATGACAGGCTGTTGTCATCAATAGTTGGTTGGTTGTTTTTGTTTAGCGGCATATCAACACCTCTATCAGTTATTAAATTTCAATATTTGAATATTTTGAATGCAATGATACTTTTTGTTTAAAAAAAAACAGTAATGGTTTTAGTGATACAAGTCATATTAACTGATCCATAGCTGGGGTGGGGATAGAAAAGGTGGATCCATACGTTTCCCAAAGATATTTGTGCATAAGTAAATATAATGAATCTGGCTCTAATTAGAACTCAGTTCTCTGATTTCTAATTCCGTGCCATTATCCATTACACCACTTGCACCTCCAAGCTTACAGCACCTGGTATGCCCAAGTGATCGACCATGTAGGTACTGATCAGGATTGATGTTGCTTAACTTTGGTGATCATATGGGAACCAATGTTTCAACATGATATGGACATAGACTGTTGTCATCAGTAGAGATGAAAGGAAACGGAATAAATTTCAACAAGATATTTTATTTATTTTTATGTAATTGAGTGATAAAGGAGGGGAAATACACTAATATGCTTGTAAAAGAAGTGGGACATTAAAAGAATAATTATACATGTGTGTGTAAGAAAGTTCAGTCACTAAGGGGAAAGATATTCCCATGCCTGGGAATAAGATCACAGTGGGTGTTGTTACTTCTACCATAAGCTAGCAAGAAAAGAGTGAGAAAACAGGGAAGTTTTTTGTAGTTGTTTAACAGTGCCACCTAACAACTTCTTGGCGAAACTGGAAAAGCCATGTGGAGGTAACCCACAATATATATATATATATATATATATATATATATATATATATATATATATATATATATATATATATATATATATATATAGATAGATAGATAGATATATGTATGCAAATACAAACCAGACCAGAATATAGCACAAGACTGAGCTAAAAGTGAAAGCTTATACATACAAAGGGCTAGAAACAAAATTGATCAGGCCCTCTTGGTGTTCTCACTTTGGGGATGCTGCAAGCGCCTGGAATTTAACCATAGCCGTTCCTTATCGTAGAGATAATATTTGAGCAAGTGGATCCCTGGAGTTTGATTACTTTATACATATATGGGGTTCTGGCTGAGGCACATGAAAATATAGTGAATCAATGATCAAAATTACTTCCCCTAATGCTTAATTCATACAAAGTTGTCTCCCTTGCATCTTGCCATCAAAATGGAACTATGCGATTTGAATGCCTTTTTTGTACTCAAAAAACCATTCATTGACAATAACAATTCGTTTTCCTCTTCAACAATCCACTTAAGCATAACTTTCTAAATAAAATTTTCCGACAAACCTCTTGTTTTTTTTTTCATTTTTTAAATACGAAAGTTCAGCCAATACTAGTTTTAAGAGGCATTCAAGTTAGTGTGTTACTATTAAAATTTTATGAAGGAGGTGTGTGATATGAATGAAAGAGGAAGTGGTAAGAATTGAAAATGATGAGGATACGAAGGATAGATAATAAGGGACTCTTGATTTGAAGAGGTTAAGATTGTAGCATTTAGGGAAGCACATTTGTGGGAATCTGTTCCACAAAGTAGTCATTCTTTGGAAAAATCTGAGTTGAACTTTATTCTCATATTTGGAATGGGGGAAATGAAGGTGATTCAACTCTGTGGAAGTGGTATGGCACCTCCCAGTTCTAAAGGCCAGAATTGTTGGAATTAAAAATGGAGCTGATCTGAACTTTTGCCATAGAAATAGAGTAATGATAGGCTTGCGACCGTGGAGAAAGAGGATGCAGAATGGAGAAGACAAAAAAAATTATCTCAATTTTTAAATAAGATAAAAAGCAATTTTAAAAACAAACAAGTACATTTTCAAACCTCACATCAGAAAAATTATCAGGGTTCATTTTTTTTTTCATAAGTATGTCACGTGAATAGATTTCTACAAATGAAAAGGATCAAATTATTTAAAAAATAAACTAAATAAAAAGCAATTTTGAATTTCAGATTTTTATTGAACTAGACCAAAAAATATTTACAAATCACGCAAAAAAAAAAACTGAATAAAAAAGTAACAAAAATTGAAAGATGATAATCTCATCCAAAACTATTTTTAAACTACTGTCCTTATCTTTTTGTTTTGGTTGAAAATGTAAGAGATCTGAAATACAATTCAGAGAAGAAAAAAAAGAAAATATTGTTTAAAGTCATCAAAGAAATTCCTTTTAGAAAATGAAAGAATAAATGTCTGGAAGGAGGAGTTATTTGCAATCAGACTAATATCATCATCTTTGTTGTCATTATTCCATGAACAAATTCCAAATAATTGTTTCTGTTGCTTACGACTTGGGAATTATGCAGTAACATGTCCAAGAATCAGTTGATGTTTGGTCTTTTTTCAACTTGTCAATCAAGTAAATCAAGTCATACACCATTGTCTCACCATTAGAATGGAGTTTTACACTTCTGTTAGTACCATGAGGTTTTAAAACCCATTTAAAAGATTTTAGATATATCATTAAGTTCTTAATTTTCTTGTTATATATTCTGTTTGGTGTTCTTTTTTGTTTTGTATAATTTTAGGATAAAACCTTAATGATAAAAATGTCCATAAGCATTGGTTTAATAATGGCCTTCAGTATTTTCAATTGTAAAGTATCAAATTGAACCTACAAACACACATACACATGTATATACATATATGCGTGTGTATATTTGGACAGAAATCCCTCTTTTATATTTTATATTAAATCACATAACCCAGCAGCTAACAAGGAAAATAAAACCACAACATTCAGAAAAAAAAAAGAAAGAAAAATCTTGTTTTACAACAAATAACAATGCTCGGACCTAAGGATCATTTGGACAGTTCTTACACACACTATGATCAAAAAAGCAATCTCTTGTATGCCAAGAAAAATATAATAAAATGCTCAATGGGAGTGCCTTACCAAGCATCTTTAATGAAACATGTGTGTGTGCGTCGCGTCGTGATATAATCCCTTTTATAGTGTTTAAATCGAATTAAATTAATTATTTGAGGTATTGATATTAAATATAAATTCCCACCCTAAAATTTAATAATTTATCTTTCATTCTCTCTTTCTATTACTTCAAAATTGGATAATATTAAGAACTCACAAACATCAGGTGATCACAGAGTGAATTGATTCAATGGTTCAATTTGATTTCATATGGAGTGTACAACGTTCTCTTCGAAGGATCGTAGCCACTACTGACTACACTGAGAAGACGTGCAAATGTTTATTTCTTTCTCCGTGGACTCTCACATAAAATTGTTCTCTGATCTTCCACAGACGGAAAGTTAGAAGCTTCCAGGATCGTCAGGAACACAAAAAGCCAAGATGCATTGTATCTTCCATGAATGAAAAGCAAAGCGTATTCAGGACGATAATCCAACAAATAAACACTGATTGAATTAAATATTTTTACATATAAAGGGAAACAACTCAACCAGGACAAGATTTGTCTACCTTGAACTATTTATTAAAAAAAAAAAAAATTATCAAAAATCGTTAAGATTATTCGATGGATAAACCATTGAATATTTCTCTGATGACAGTTTTTATATTTTCTTTCCTTTTTCCTATCCATTGTTTATCGTTTCTTTCTTCTCCCACTTTATATTTTTATTATATTAAAATAACTTTACATCTTGTGTTTGTTTACTATACGTTGTCTGTATCCCTAAGTAGAAAATCTCACTTTTGATATTTTTTTTTAAGCCAAGTGTTTGAATTTTATCAAGATAAAATTTTTAATAGTGTGTGTGTGTATATATATATATATATATATATATATACATATATATATAAATCAGACAAAGTAGAAAACTGTTTCGTTGATTTGACTATGCATTTCACTTTCTTTAGGCTTCCCCAGGCCAGAATGAAAAAAAAATCTTTGTATGTGTGCTTCAAAATTATTTTAATATCTTTCAGGTAAGCCAGTGTCTCCCAGTCAGAATGAAAGAATAAAATTGTGTGACTTTTGTTCTTAAGTCGTTATTTTCATTTATGATGTCTATTGTGGATCTCTTTATATTTTATGTGATTTAGAGAGTTTGACGTAAACGATTCAACTCTGATTTTGTTGAAGTTTCAGCCCAATTTTTTTGCTTTATCAAAAATTGTTTTTTTACATTTTCTCCCAGCTCTTCTGCAGGGAATTTAACATAAATCTTTCTCTATTTCTGTCAGGAATGGGCGGAAAGCAAGGGAACAGTTTTCCATATTGTCTGATTTATCAAACTTTTGTTTGGATTATATATCCTACAAACACACAGTATATGCGTGTCGATGTATGTGAATGACAATATTAAATCGTTAATATTTCCTACTAGACTGGTGTCCCTTGGTCAGAATGAAAAAAATAAAATTGTGTTACTTTTGTTCTAAAGCCATTATTTTAATTTATGATGTTGACTTATTTGTTTTGATATTTATAGTTTGATATAGACGATCCAAGTCTGATTTTTATAAGATGTTATTTTGTTTAAGTTTCAGTCCAATTTTTCTTGCTTTTTCAAAAGTTGATTTTTTTTTAAATTTTTATTTTCTCCCATCTCTTGTGCAGTAAATCTTTCTCTATTTCTGACAGAACCAGTTGAAAACAAGAGATTCTTGTATTTTCTGGTTAAGTATAGGTTTGACTTTGCATTTTCCATGTCAACAGGATGTGTGTCAGTAGAATATAGAATACAAACTTTTATGAACCTTTTGTTTGTATTATATTTCCTACTAACACTATATATATATATATATATATATATATATATATATATATATATATATATATATATATTAGTTGCACCAATTAATTAGTTGGGAATTATTAATCACACTAAAGAAAAATTTTTTAAATAATTAATCAAAAACTATCAAAATATTATTTAGTCATTGTGTGTCTTAGAAAACTGCTGACTTAACTCATTAATTCCTGTGGTACATTTGGTACCATGCGATTTTCAAATGCTTTTAAAATACTAGACATATTGATTTGTTCTTAATTTTCTTGTTATATATTGTATTGTCTTGCGTGTTCTTTCAATTATGAAATCAAATTAAAATCTAATATTAAAAAAATGATCTCATAAATTTCAAAAATTAAAATATGCAAAATAGGTTTCATTTTATTTTCAGTTTGATCTTTTAAAACAATTTATGATCAAATCTGACCCCCCCCCCTCATTCTAAACAATGAACAAGAAAATTACTGTGATCTTTGCATGTGTTTCTACCACAATTATTACAGACAGTTTTTATGGCCATGTGTTTGTAATTCACACATATATTATAACTAAAACAAGAAACCTGTACTTGACAGGTATTCAGAAAGTGACTTGACTAATCATAAAAATTTGACTTCCGATTTGTTAAATATTAAAGAAAAACATTTTGTGAAATGTTTAAACACTTCACATGGTATTAAATGAGGGTTAAAAAGATTAGAATAAGGAAAAAGATAAAAATTTCAACTAAGTCATTTGTTAAGCAGTTTATGTTCAATTTTACCTATTTGCATATGTTGGTTATAGGAGAAATAAAGTAGAGTAAAGTGTCAGAGGGGGAAAAACATTGACTACTGATCACATGCCATAAAACAACACTATACAACAATTACATTTTCTGGTAAGACATGAGGCTACTCAATTATTTTTTTTTTTTTTACTAAATCTCATTTTACCAACATTGTTCATAAACTTTTAGGGAATATTTAATGAATTTTGATTGACATATGTCTTCCATAGAACAATTCTTATTCATTCTCATCATGTCTCAAAAGCTATTTCCACACAAATCCTTGAATAGCCTTCACGTTTTATTATTGCTTTTTCTTAGATAAACATAAATTAGAAAACACTCTAGCATTTTCATAGATTATTTACTTATTTAATATTTCCTAACATCTTAAAATATTGTCTCTTCCTATGTTTTATTAGCAATTCTATTTTTGAACAGATTCTACCACTTCATCAATCCACAATCACCAACAACAAACATAATAAATTGAGTCATGCCTTTTTAGAATGATTCTGAAAATAATGAAAAAAAATTTCTGTTCATTAACAAGTAAAGACCTCTTAAGTTTAAAATAAAGAATTATTTAAATTGAAAAGTAGTTGATATGTGTCTAGAACAATTACAATAGTAGAGTATAGACCTGTGGTGGGAAAATGGCATGTTTAGTTTAATTAATCTTGGTGCTACTAAGCTTGTTTGGTATTGGGCTAAGAGACACAAAAAATTGGGATAGAGAGATCAGAAGGGAAAGAGTCTTGAAAATCAGCATCTGAAATACTTCTTTTACCAAAGTTCAAACACTAATCCATCCTGCTGCATCTTGACTATATTTTGGAAGGTAGTGATTTTGTTTTATGCATCATAATCGTTTAATATATTTTTTAATTTGTCAAAAATGAATAACTTTTTGTGGTCACAGAGAAATAAATATTGTCAACACAAGATCTGCCAGATATTAAAAAAAAAATGATTAAGAAAATGGTCAATTGCTATGTAAACAAAATTATTATTTTACTCTTTGTGCTTCTCTCTTTCAGACCAGTGTCATTTGTTCTTCCTAACATTTTGATCTCTCCCATTTCCAAAGTGTGTGTCTATCTATATCTATATATATATATATATATATGTATGTATGTATATATCAGTTTGTTATTATTCAAGTATCTCTACATTATCAAAATGCAACAGAAAGTAAGTTCAATTTATGAAAGCAAAATTAGCAAAGATAAGGATAGTAGGTTTCTTTTTTTTAATGAGACAAAATAAAATCCCAAATTACAAACAATTTTGTCCCCAAAATAACAAAAAGTTCCAATTTGAAAAAAAAAAAAACATTCCTAGTTTGAAAGATAAAACATTAAGATTTCAAACAAAATATAAATAAACTGGGTCATGCCTGTCCTTTTTAGAATGATTCTGAAAATAATGAAGAAAAATTTCTGTTTTTTAACTTGTAAAGATCTCTTAAGTTTAAAATAAAAAATTGTTTAAATTGAAAAATAGTTGATATGTATCTAGAACAATTACAATAGTACAGTATAGACCTGTGATGGGCAAATGGCATGTTTAATTTCATAAGAATTTAAAAATAATGTTTCTTAAAATTTTGTTTTGTTTCATTCACACACTCTTTCATAAATAACCAATGATTAAATGCAGAATTTCTTGAATTTTGTAAACTTTCAGTGAAAATGTTTTCATTATTTGAAACCATTGGTAATTTTCACTAAGGAAGACCATATGTGTAAACATCTTTTGCTTTTGAAACAGAAACATTCATAATAATTTTTTCTCTGGAGAAGAAATATTTGTATTTTCAAACAAAATTAGAAATAATTTACATGCAGTGACATGTATTAATCCCACTGCCATTAGTGATAATATTATACCAAAAGAACTTCAATTCTTGAATTATAGAAAAATCTTTTCTCAACACCACCAGCACCTCAAAATTTTTCCCCTATTTTTAAGTATATTTACACATACGATTTTCTGTAGTAAAAATAACTGAGGTACCTACAGCATAAAATTACCTTGAATCTTTTTAGTAGTGGAGGCCTACCTTATCATCATACAACCCACTGTTCATCAAAGGTTGTCCATATCCACACCAACTTTTAGATTAATTAAACATTCAACAATCTTTATCTTTCATGCTTGCAATAAAACAAAGTGTCAAAAGGACAGTTTTTTTCCTTGACACTGCTATTATTTTAACTCATGTTAATGTTTGTTTTAAAAAATGATCATTAGAATTTTAAGAAAGACCCAAACATATGTAAATGAATTTATACATTTTCTTTGTTCTTTGAGAATTTACAGCAAAAATATTAAACACCATTTATTAGAGTTTTTATTTACAAGAATGATTTTATATTTACGACATTCTAAAAATGCAAGCCAACTAATTCAATACAATTATCATTTATCAATTTATAAAGAAATAAATATGAAAACATTTTTTTATTCATAAATTTATAAAAAATATCTGTGAACAATAAAATTTAAATAATCAGGTAAAGATGAGTGACTGTAATTATAAATTTTGAAAAATGCATTTTCCAAGCATTTCTTTCTTGCAGAAAATCATTGACATTTTTATAAAATTATGAATAAAAAAAACTTGTTTTCATTGTTATTTATAAAATGGTAAATAATAAATATTGCAGTTTATATATTTTGATAATCTCGTAATTTTTTTTTTTAAATTTTGAATAAAAAGATTTCTTTTCAAATTAATTTTGTTACAAAATGTTAAATAATAAATCTTTATAAAAGGCAAATAATAAATATATTGCATTGTACTTGGTTCACATATTTTTATAATTTTGTAAATAAACATTACCAAGAGAATAAAGGTAATGGAAATTAATAGCAGTGTCAAGGAAAAAGCTGTCTTTTTGACACATTGTTTTTTTTTGCAGGCACTAAAGTTAAAGACTGCCAAACATTCTATAGTGAAGTTATATCATTAGATGATTTAATATTAAACAGTTCTGGGGTCAGACAAGAGATCAGGTGTTTTATCATCATTGTATATTTATCGCTCTCTCAACTTATTTTTTCAGAGATTGACCATTACACAATTTAAATTTTAATAAAAATCTTGTTAATGCAATGCTGATGCAGTTCATATATTATACAGAGATTATGGTTATTTATTATATTTATTAATACATACTTAATAGTTCTGTTATATTACATTGAGCACTATTTTATTAATACCAGCAATCTATGTGAAATATCTTTCTTTTTTCATATATATATATATATATATATATATATATATATATATATATATATTATTTCTGAAGAAAATAATGGATTTTTTTAATCTAACAGATTTTTATCACTTTAAACATTATTTTTAGTAGATGGTCCGTTTATTTATTAAACAGTATATTTATTTATTTTCGTCTACCAGCCTGAACATTTGAGAAATCTTATTAACACTTTCACTGCTACTCATTTGCCTAGTGCTGCCCCCATCCAGCCAGCCATTTTTAAAGAACATGCCAAATTTTAACATACATATTTTATTCCACAGAAAACTGGCACCAGTGTGTTTTACAGCATTCCATTTTCATGGATATACCTGGGAATGACTTACGAGATCAATAATGGGTATACACATGATATCTTTTGAAGCATTGTCCTTTGGGATTTTACGATAGATGGCGCAACGGGACACTCAGAACAGCGGTATGCAAAAAACGTAGATTTCTGTACTTAGCCAACTGGAGCAAGATAAGAAAAACGAAGATCTCCGTAGTTAGCAGTGAAAGTGTTAAAGAAAAAGAGTGTAAATTTTTCATTAAGATTTCTTGAACATTCAGACAGGTAAATGAAAACAAATAAATATACTGTTTAATAAATAACTGGAGCATCTCCTCAAATATGAGTATCCACTAAAAAATGATGTTTAAATTATATACTACTAAAGAAAAATCAACTATGTTGGTGTGACCAATAGACAACTTGACAGAAGACCTAACACACTAGGCAAGGAAAAAATCCCAAACAAGGAAAGAAAAAAAAGACTAAAAGGTAAACATACATTTACCTAGCTAGTAAAGAGCTCAATTTCCAGATTATCTAGACAGAGCAAAAAACACTTAACATCAACACTTAATAAAGGAAGCTCGAGTGGTTACTGGAGTTTCACACTCTTGTGATTTTCAGACAACTACAGCACAACTGAAAGAAGTGTGTGTGTGTCGTCTAGCATTATATATCCATCACTAACCCACCTATGCTAATGCATCATGGGAATTTTTTTAAAATCCATGAATAATGCCCTCCTTCACAGGAAAAAATGAAAATAAGCAGAGAAAAAGCTCAGTGGGTGGGCCTAACTAAACATGGTGACTGTACTATTAAGTGGGAGATAAGGAAAAAGGAAAAAAGAGGCGGGTGTGGAAAACACTAGTCAGGTGACAGGTAAGACAATAGATATTTCATATTATGCCTACATCTACTAATTCTGATTTTTCATTTAGCTTAAACTGACAACCTCATGCTGAACTTAATATTGCAAACTTCTCTTCAAGGCACAGCTGACACCTATCCCTAATATTTTTACATGTACTATTTTTTTAAGAACTCTACAAGAGATTTTTGGGGACTTACATGCTTCTCTTTTAATATTCCAGTAATATGCTGACAGTGCTGTTGCATTTTCATATTTACTATGAAGCTCAACTTATGATTATAGTGTCTTTTTTTCCATTCATTTTCAGTAGCCGCTATATATATTCTCTCCTCCTTAACATTATTCCTATTGTCTACCTTTGTTTTCACCAAATAAACTATATCTTAAGCCAAGCAATTACCTTCCATAGGACAGGCACTTTTTACTTTGCATGAAAGATATGAATAAAAGAGAAACATTTTTACAGAGAGAAACAATAAAAGAATAGGAATTTAGAAGACAGGAGATAATGACTGACATTGCATTTAAGTTGTTGAAGATCAAAGTTGACTGGAAAGCAATAAGCTGGAAGAGAGTTCCACAAGTGAAAAGTGTGAAAGAAGAAACTGTTAACATAGAACTTAAGTTACATCTAAACATTTCAACTATAAAATGAGAGAACCTAACTGCCACTCTAGTAGTACACTTAAATTTGTAAAGTCTAGGTGCTAAAGACGAAAGCTCATCAGAAAAATTACCATGAAAATATTTATAGAAAAGACACAGGGAAGTTACATTAGATATGATTTTCATATTTTGTGAATTCAATATAAGCCAGTAATCCAACCATATAGATTGATTTGTTCTTTGCTGGTTATTTAAAGTCAGAAAATAATTTGCTCGGGGAAATCGTTCATAAGGTTGTCAGTTTAACACATTAATCTATGTAAAGCCATAAATATTTCTTGACAAATCAATCATGTCTAATAACTTATATACAAAAAAAAAAACACATTTTGTTATTTGCATTTCAACCTTTTTGGGGGCTCAGCCCAAATTGGTGATGATATATTTGACATTCACATTATTACACAACCCTGGAAATGGTTTCTAAATAAGTGAAAGAGGCCAAAAATCTACAACCTTCATGGTGTTCACAGGAATACTAAACACTGTCTTGTAATATTTTCCAGTCTAAGAATAGTCCTGGATTATCAATCAGAATATCCAGGGTTCATTTGTATATTTTTTCTTCTTTTAAGGCAATTTACAAAAGCAAGAGATTTTTGTCTTGGTAAAAAAAAAAAAATGAAGAAAAATAAAAAGACTATTCATTCTTAGTACATATGCAATTGATATATGAATAGTGATGGGTTACGATTTTGATAATCAATGCCAAAGTGACCATTAATTTAGTTTTTGCTATTTTAATAATATGAAATTACTAAAAGGACAGGCATGACCCTCAAACCTGTTATGTACTCGTAAATAACACAGTTGTAGAAGGCAGAGTAAGCTCCCTTTATATTGTTAGGATGACAGAAGCAGGTGATAAACGTGCCAATATTTTGAAGATTAATTGGTAAAAAAAATTGTAATCCTCTACCCTTTCATTTTAGTGTCCAGCAGTTTTATCTTTTAGCTTTGCTTTTGCATATAAACAACAAATAGAGAATATTACAGAAATCCAAGTAGAATTAGAAGTTAGCCAAACTGGCTTAGATTTTTGGGTAGAAAAAATAATAAATAAACAACTACTGAAAAACAAATTTATCAATAGCCAATTTGAAATCTTTAGAAATTATTTCCAATCATGAAAAACACAAAAATTTCAAATGTTTTTTTTTCAAGTTTAAATGTGTAAATTTAACAACTTTACAAATGCAATTTTCAGATTACTTTGAATGCCAAAAGCAAAATAACAAAGAAAAAAAAAAGTTCTTTTAAGTTGTAAAAAAAAAAAAAAAAAGAAAAGTTAATTCAGGAAATTACTTTCATCATTATTTTTTCACTCCTATTTGTGGATAATTCACATATTTTTAAAGCAAAAAATATTCTGAATTAAAATAATAAAAAAAAAAGAAATAATGTTAGAGTTTCAAGACCCATTCTGTTGAAATCAACATAATGATTATTGGAAAAAATAAATTTCTGTGTGTGTGCATGCAGGCATACACATAGGAGATTCAGCATAGTTCTCAGCTCAACCAACTTCTTGAAATCAATATTTTGCTCATTGCAAAATACTGATTTTTGAAAATGGATCAAGTTGAGAGCTTTTCAGCATTGTGTGTGTTTATATATTACAATGAATCATTCATACATTTAAAAAAAATCATATTTCGATTCACATTATATTTTTTTGTCTCAGATGCTACCTGAATTTTACCAAAAATAAAATAATTTCCATACCTGAAGATGACTGAATGTACAGTCAAAAGTACTTGCATATTAAAGAAAGACCCTATACAGCTTATAATATTTAAAAACAAGGATCATAACATTCATCGAGTGATTTGTAGGTTAATACACCTTTAAAATTTTGTTAGCAAAGGGATTTTGCCATTTTATATCATTAACTTTACTAATCTACTTTTTGTATGAATGATTCATTGTAATATAAATTGAACTGCACCATATATATATATATATATATATATATATATATATATATATATATATATATATATAAAAATATATTTCATGGGTTAAAGTGCTCAATATCAGGGATAGAGTGTATAGTGTATGTAAATATAAAAGTGGACATTGAGGTCAACACCCAGTGATGAAAGTCGCTGGTCTGATGATTGCATTTAAGCATGAAACAGACTGCTACTGCTGGGTATTGATCTCAATGTCCACTTATATATATGTATATATATATGTATGTATGTATGTATGTATGTATGAAAAACTGAAAGTCCATAATTGACAGTGTGTATATATATATACATGCTCATACATACACAAGTGCCCACATATTTTAAGAAATAAATTATAATTATGAACTTTTCAGTTTCATAATTTTATGATTTAAAGTATCATAATACCATAATTGCTTTCCTCAGAGAGATTTTTCAAGCTCCTTATTGGCTTTGTTACACAATACTCTTGGAAAAAATAACAACAGCTCCATATTTTGTATAGGAAGCATAAAGCAAACAAATAGATGTGGAGCCTGGTCAAGACACTTGGGGGTTACCAAAAACTATTTCAATTGACTATTAAATGACAAAAATGGCTTGGTTCAGACGTGTCATAATCAGGTATTACATTCTGACCAAAACCAAGGCACAGGGAGGATGGAAATGCAGATGATTATAAGAAAGGGCCAGATGACATCAAGGACTGGATGGGGGACAGTTTCCTGTGTGTCTCTTCCCTTAACAGTTGCTAACAAAGTAACTTTGAGGTCATCTGTCTCTTCAGCATACACGTTCAACCCCACCAAGGACTTCAAATATGTTGAGAGACTGCTGTTGCCAATAAACAATGTTTTATTGAATCCATGAAAATATACACAAAAATTATTCATATAACATTGTCAGTAAAAATATTTGTTTTTGCTCAGATAGAGTTAAAGATGCAGAAAAGAGTGAAGAAAAAATAGAAACAAAAAAGACATAAGAGGAAGTAATAATGACATGAGAACAGTCGGATCACACAAAACTGTTTTAAAGGATGGAGGACAAAAATGGTAATAAAGTCTAGATAACAGCAATAATAACTAGTATCCTAATATGCAGAGCATACACATATACTATGAATATACCTACTGCATTGTGGGAAATAAATAATATGGAGATTTGCCATGACATCTCCTTAGCATGTGTTCTTCTTCATGAGTTCCAAGATTAATCTGTAACTATCTTAATAGCTAGCACACAATACTACAATAGTTAAGATTCAAGGATGATTTATAAATAAACAAAACAATTATTAGAGATCATTATTCTGATTTGACAGCAGTTATATCATCTTTATAGTTATAGCTTTAGAAATGTAAAGCTGATTATGTGAACGTTAAAGGAAAAATATTCCAACTGACAAAAAGAGAATGGAGAAACAGTTAGTGCCAAGTTAAATTATCTTCCGACATCAAAAAATAAATGGCAAAAGTAAATTTAAAAATAATGAGATGAAGATGAGTTATGACAAAGGTATGGGTGTGCGAAGCAAGAATCACTAAAAGAAACCTGATCTGTTTGCATTTGGGTAATGTAGCTAACAATATTCAAAGTTGTTTCTTTGTTACGTTGATATTAAGGTGCAAGAGAAAGTTTCACAATTGCATCTGGTCGTAAATGTCCAATTCATAAACCTACAAAGAAAAAAACATATAAGAAAAGAAATTAAAATCTATGCATTGTAAAAGGATTGAAATAAAAACTACACTTGCTATTGATATTTTTTCTAAAGAATTTTACAAATGTTGTCTACCATCAAAAGACAATATAAAAATCTCTTAGCAAATACTTAATCATGGAATCATCATTAACAAAATTCATTGCTGCAAGAGTCGTCTAATAAATGAATCAACTACTAGGTTTGCTGCGAGGAAAATTGGTTCATTGTCTCATGCTAGATAATTTTCCTCACTATCTTCCATATTTATAAGTCTACCATTCCTCCATGCATTGAATATTGCTGTCACATCTGCTCTGGTGCTTATGCTATGTATTTAGAGATGCTTGATAAAATCCAAAGTACAATTTGCAATGTTATTGGTCCCAACTTGACATTTCAGCTTTAGTCATCTTCTCATTGATGTAACGTAGCTTCTCTGTGTCAATTCTATAAATATTTTCATGATAATTGTTCTCATGACCTTTCCTTTGTGGTACCTTAATTTCATGGATTTAAGTGCAGTACTAAATTGGCAGCTAGGACTCATCATTTTACAGTAGAAATGGCTAGATGTAACCATAAATTCTATGATAAGTTTTTTCTATCCCACTTCTCACTTATGGAATTCTCTTCAAACTTTTTGCCTTTCAGTTAACGTTGATCTTCAAAAATTTAAATGCAATATCAGTCATTATCTTCTGTCTTCTTAATTCCTGTTCTTTTATTGCTTCTCCTTTTAATAATGATTTTATTTTTTCATATACTTTCAAATTTAGTAATCCCTTACATCTTAGTGACTTTATTGCCTTGCTTGGGATGTGGGGTATGATTAAAAAAAAATGACTTTTTCAATTCTCTAAATTTGAAATCAATAATGTCATTTGTATAATGTATATTGTCAAGGTTATATCTGCCGATAATAAATACCAGTAAGTCTTCTAAAAATTGTGTTGATTTTATCCAAATGAAAATGAATGCAAAACACTTTCCCCTCCCCAATTTATAGGCAGGAACATACAAATGCATGCTGGGATTTCTTTGTAGGTACTAAGATAGGCCACTTGTCAGTGTTGTCTGACACAGTCCTGGTCTGTCTTGCCTTGAAGTCAGAACGCTGTGTTCATTCATCTGAATTTGCTCTTGTGTGTCAACCCCAATTCTTAATTTGTGAACTTTTTGCCTTATTTCTCTTGATTTGCCTTGCATATATTGTTTGCATGTTTTATATTATATTTTTCTTTTCTTTTTCTTGCTATTGCTTATTACAAACTTGGACAATTCTGTTGGGCACTTCTACCATTTATTTACATTTAACCATGGCCACGTAGTCTACAAGTTGTTTAAATAAAACCACTGAGAAAACATCCTTATCACACTCCTCTTTCTATTTTGATGTACTTAATAATACTTTATTTCTATACAAGTTGTTTGTTTCCAATATAGATTTTGAATCATTTGTATATCCTTTACATGTAGATCAAGCTTTCCCATCATATCAAGAAATTCTTCATATTATACTTTATCAGATGACTAATTTATGAAACAAGTTTTTTTTGCACTCCCACTGCTCATTCTGACCATGAAATCTAACATTCTTTTTCTCATGTCTTAGAGCCACAATGCTTTTTTTAAATCTACCAGTTGTATTCTGCAATGAGCTCTATTCATTAGAATCTAATTCATTAGTTTTGTTATTTGATTCATCAAGCTAATTGCTTGATCAAGTTAGCATCCATTTCTGCCTGGTTTCTTTGGCAATTTCATGAAAATCAATGGAGTTGATGCTAAAATACAATCATGATTATTGTTTTACTTTATCTCCCTGTTTCTAGAATTTATTTCACTATGTATATGATCATTCTTCTTTTATGTGCCAACTCCTTTCAGGCAGTCATAGCTCTCCACAACTTCCTGTCTTTTGTTTCTCTAAGTAACTTTTGACCCTTTTTGACCCAAATGAAGAGACTTGAGGCAACAGAAATGTGGTTCTGCAGAAGGATGCTGAGAATACCATGGGCTGAACATGTGAACAATGATAAAGTTTTAGAGAAAATAGAAACAAAAAGGACACTTATACGTACAATCAGAAAGACAGAATTGAAATTTATAGGGTATATAATGAGGAAATAGGCCTTGGAAAATTTGACACTCACAGGATAGGTTGAAGGCAAGAGAGACAGAGGAAAGCAGCAAATGACCTATCTAATGAAATGGTTGACAAAGCAGCAATTAGAAGATAGCAAAAAGACAAAATTTACTAAGAGCTACAAAGGACAAGAAATTGTGGTGGGCCATGATAACTCACCCTCTGAAAGAACATGGCATAGAAGATGTTTCTCATTCTTCATTATATGCCATAGAAATTTCAGCTCTCTCTTCCTTATTGTAAGTATAAGTTTCCTAGTTCTTATTTTTCAAAAACTACCTCATGGCTCACATATTCTATCCATCATATTATTGGCATTTGCTGGTAGAACAGCATTTCTGTTGCCTCAAGTCTTCTCTTCATCTGTGAGAAAATTGTCCAGCATTTACTGCTATATAAGAGGATTGATATTGCATAGTAGTTCAGCACTCTTTGTATTCTCAGCATCCTTCTATAGAACCACATCTCTGCTGCCTCATATCTTCTTTTGATCTATGAGGAAATTGTCCAGCATTCACTGCCATATAGGAGATTTTAGAGTGAATAAAAGTTTTGACATTTTTGTTTAAATCTTACCTGTGATATCATGAGTTACATAAATGGCAAAGTTAATGAAATACTAAAATTGTGCAAACAGAATTTTGCATTGATTGATTTTTTTTATATCTTATCAACCCATTGCAGGTTATTTAAAGCCAGAAAATATTTTTAGATTGTAAGAATTTTTTTTTGAGATAATGATTTTAGTGAGACAAATCTTACTAATTAACCAATAGCTGGAGAAAGAAGAGGTGGATTTCTGCCTTTCCCAATGTTATTTGCACATAACTGAATATAAGAAACCGATGGGAATTGAAACTTGGCTCTCCAATTAACAATTCCAAGCCATTATCCATTACCTCACCCACAAATCTAAGCTTACAGCACTTGGTATTCCCAAGCAGTCACCCATCTAGGTACTGACTAGTCTCAACGTTGCTTCACTTTGGTGATCATACCGGAACCAATATTTCAACATGACGTGGCTGTAAGCCTTATTTACATTAGGAATAATGTTTGCATCTTCATTGTTATTATCACAATGTTTCAGCTATGGTGCCCTTTTGCCTTCATCAGGTATTTATCTATTCAGGTGACCTTCAGAGGATTTTGAACAAAGCCATTGTTTAATCCATCTATTTTGTTCTCATTCTGCTGTCCATGCTTAGGGATATCTCATCTTTTCCTCTTTTTGAAATAATTTTGGCTTAGTGATACATAATTAACCCATAGTTTGGGGGAGAAGAGATGGATTCATACCTTTCCTAAGGGTATTTACATGTAAGGGAATATAAAGAACCCAACTAGTATTTGAACTTGGCTCTTCAGTTCCTCATTCTGAGTTGTTATCCACTGCACCACTAGCACATCCAAGCTTACAGCACCTGGTATTCCTAAGAGGTCATCCATCTAAGGTAGTGACCAGATTCGACATTGCTTAACTTCAGTGATCTTATGGGAACCAATGTTTCAACATGTGGCTGTAAGCCTTATTTACATTAAGACTAATGTCTGCATCTTCATTATTATTATCACATTGTTTCTGCCATGGTGCCCTTCTGCCTAATAAACTACACTTAATTAATATTCAAAAATATTCATAATAACTTGGACAACTTAGTAAACAAAAATCAATTTAACCTTTTAAACAATTAATATGAAGAATAAATTAAGTACACAACCTCAAAGCTATCAACCTACAACCCTTTGTTCTGACTGTTGAGTTTCTTCTCCTAAGCTAACATCAACCTTTCATTCTTTTTAACTTACCATTGCATCAATTTTTTCAAACTGCCAGCTCCAAGATGCATTGTAAAGGAAAGGTCGTAAATCAAATCGATTGTCATCTGGTGAGTAGCACTCAGCATAGTAGGACGGTGTCAATACTGTCATCTTGTGACGATTGATGGCATAACACCTGAAGAAGTGTTTCACTTTCTCAGCAATCTACAAGAAAAATTAAAATTTCTTTTGAATTTCAAAAAGAAAACTCTCACCAGTGATTTATTAAGTAACTCTGCTAAAAATTTTAAAATCAAATTGAATCATTCATTTTTATTTTTTTTATTATTTTTTTAAATTTACATAAAGCTAAATTTTGTCTGTGTGTTCCACCTTGCAATGTTAACATGTAACAAAAGATCACCAGCCTTTTATATATATTACTCACAATTGTGTTTACAACATTTAATTTATATAACAATATTTTGAAGAATATAAATATTTAATCTGTATTTCTTACTTATACTCAATTTTAAAGATATTTCTAGTAAAATGGACTAAGGAACCACATGCATTTTTGTCTTTAAATAAAAATAATTAGCAAGAAACATATTTTTAGATAATTTTTATTTTGTCAGCTTAGCATTTTTACTATCAGCGTTTTATATATATTACTACCATATATATTTGTGTATAAGCTGACTTCATGTATAATGAGACCCCAGAATTTTTTGCCATGAAAATAATTACCTGTGTATAGTTCAATCGTTCACTGAAAATGCATGATTTTTAATCATTAACACTGTATTATTAATATTACTTCCCTTTCCACTGCATTCTTTTTCAAGGCCTATCAATTGCAGTAACCGTATTGCTAATTTCACTAAAAGGTATTTTCTGTTGCCATAGCAGGATATGACAACACAACTATGAAATTCAAATATTAGAGTCACCTTCAGTGGCAGGATAAACTTTCTGCACAGCAAATGAAGTCACATACATAGTGATAAAGGTTAACATCTTCAAAAAAAATTATCTGTGTCTATACAGTGTCTGTAACCCACTATTTTTTGCATAAAAAACTGATTATAAAAATTCGCACTATACTTGAGTATATATGATAACAAATGGCATTTACAACATAAGCAGTAACATTTAACTTGCATTAAAATTTTTAAAGCAGATTTTGATAAATATTTCATTTGTGTTTTTTATTTTAAATCAAATTTTAAAAGATATTGCCATCTATAAGAAATGTTTTTGCTAATAATGACACAAGCTCAGCCATACAAGGTCAATGGGGAGGGAGAGTAAAAAAAGTTGAAAAACCACCTGAAAACTGGTATTTTTAATATTTTTAATGTTTTTAATCCAATTTTTGCACAAACAATTTATTAGTATCTTTTAATATTAATGATTTTTAATCATTATTCTGAAGAAATGATTCATCCACCCAAATTTCAATAAATGATTTGAGTATTGGAAGTCCATTAAGAAATAATAAATAATTATGAACAAAGTTTATAATAATCACAACATTTTATATAATTTAAGTGAGATTACAAGGAAAGGAAGAAAAGGTCATTTTTGGGGTGTGTAATGTAGAAAGTTTGCATTTATTTCACATAGAGTTTATAAGTGACTTATTGCACAAATTGAAAGTTCTTTCATTGAGCAGCATATGTTAGATTCATTGAGTAGCTGTGTAAGTGACTGCTGACTGGCTGGTTTGCAACTGTTATCAGGACTGCTGATACAGTGTGTTTTATAACTGACTGGCTGTCTAGACAGGCTAGAACTTTTTGTGTGTTGGTGACTGCTGGCTGTGTGTAGCCAGTCAGCATTGGTGTTTGCTTGTTTTTATGAGGAGCTGCTTCTGCTAGTGAGTTAAGATGATTGTAAAAAGTAATATAATTCATGTGTGTGCTATTTAATGAAGTTTTATTTTGTTAAATTAGGGATAATGTCTCTACATTTCTCTTTAAATCTAAATAATTTTTAAAACATAAAGTATGTTTTCTTAGCAATGAGACAAAATTGTCCTAACAAGTATCAAAGAAGTGAGATTATTTACAGAAATTCACAAATGGTATTAACAGATATTTTCTTGGGATTTAAATATGTAACTAGCTTAAAAGCCGGCCTTGATTGGGCCTTCATCACAATTGGTAGGGAGGAGTAGATCCTATAGGCAACAATAAACTACAGAAGAACTCAAAACTGATCGTTGCATTCAAGTATTACATTAATATTTTAGCTTACCTTTTAAAGGTTCAATGATAATTCTTCTGCCACCACTTAATTTAAAGACAATTTGATGTCCATAGGTCCTTACTTTCTATATAAACAATTATTTTTATTTCATGGGTGACTTTCACTGGATTTCGCAATTAATTTTGTTTATTCCCAAATTTCTTTCTAAGTTATAAAAATTGTTATTGTACAAAAAATATGTCACAAAAAATCATTCACATTATAGAGATTAGGATGAAAGGAATATATATTTTATGTAGCCCTGTGACTTCCTTTGTTTGATAATTATGTTATAAAAAAGGGATAAATTTTAAGGAATTTTGAATAGTATGTTTAAAAAAAGAAAGAAAGAAAAAAAGAGGGGAAAAAGAGAGGAAGCGAGAGATGTTCTTACTGTTTTGTTGTGGGTTTCTGTGTCAGTATCTTTTGGTTTCCAGAGATGAACCAATTTGCAGAACATACTGTAAGGTCCACAACGGTCAATTTGTCGCAATCGACCATATGCTGACAATTCATCATAAGTCATACCCATGTCTTCCTGATTAAACAAACAGAAAAGAAAACAATCACAGCCAGTATGAATAAATGAATGATTTAGAAATTCTACTTGGATTTTATGAATATGGTCCTTACCTAATACATTACTATATTTGTAACATTTCCTCCCAACACTGAATCTACTATCACAAGCTCCCTTATTGCCCACAAATCCATTAACGGTTTGTACCTGCTTAAATATCTATGGCATTTGTCTGATTTTCATTACACTCACAAAAACATTTTTTAGTAAACATCAAAATATACATACTTTACTCTTCTCATTATTTCTATTTTGGTTACCTTCTGGATTTTGAAGAATTGCTTAAAAATTGAAGGTGGCATGCTTTTTCAAAACTAATTTACTCACATCAGGCCAGAGGTATGTTCACTTCCAGAAATAAACCAATTATTATATAAAATTTCCTTAAAATTTTAACTCTACCTTGCTGTCTTAGGGCAAGCTTAGGGCTATTGGATTTTAAATTTTAGGTAACACCTTTTCTAAAAACATGAGTGCCATGCACTAGTACATTAAATAGTTTTAGCATCTTAGTTTACTAACTAGGCCGTCTGTCAGGTTAGGACACCCCACAACATCCATACATTTCTTTTACATATATTTTTTCGTATTTTGCTTTGATAAAGTCCACATTGGACGAAATGCGTCAGCAATTAGTAGTTTTCCTATTGTCATTTTTATTCATGAATATTGTCTTATCTACTGGTTAAATCAGAGAAATTTTCATATATATATATATATATACACACACACAAGCTTAAAATCCACTTTATTGGGCCTTCATCACAATAGGTAGAGAAGTGTAGATGCGATAGGCAACAATAAACTATAGAAGAATTCAAAATTGATCATTGCATTAATATTCAAGCTTATCTTTTAAAAGTTCAACAATAATTCTTCTGCCACCACTTAATTTAAAGACAATCTGATGTACGTAGACCCTTATTTTCTGTACAGACAATTATTTTTATTTCATAGGTGACTTTCACTGGATTTCGCAATTAATTTTGATTATTCCTAAATTTATTTCCAAGTTATAAAAATTGTTATCATACAAAAAATTTGCCAAAAACAATCACAGTAATGAAAACTTAAAAAATTTCAGGATTGCAGGTTCGGATCTGGCCCAGAATGTTTTTAATTTACCCACAGACTTGGCCTTATTCCAAAATGGTATGATATGTTGGGCTACTGCCTCTAGGAGTAAAGTTGAAAAACTGTGACACAGTAACACACTGACATTCGTATTTTTTATATAGAGATATATGTTAAATTTCTCAGAATAACTCTGTAGAGAAGACAAATTGAATAAAATACACAATCAGAAAATAGTCCTTGCTGACGTGTTTTGTCATTTGACTTTATCAAGGCAAGTGATGATAAACAAAAGTGAAATGTTGCATAGTTACATGAAATTCAAAAATTTTTCAAAAGATATATATATATATATATATATATATATATATATATATATATATATGGATGCTAATAGATATCAGTTTAAAAAAAAAATGGTTTTAATGTTTCTTCATTAAAAGTCAAACAAAATAATTGAACAGAATTTTCTGTTCTATTTCTTCTCTAGTTTTCTGGTGAAATAGGACCAAGATTTCTAACCTACCAGTAAAGATGCCACAATGTCTCACCTGCTCAGTCAGAGCCATCATTTGCAATTTAGATAAAGTGAATGCAAGGTTCTAGTGCTTTTAAAAACTATCACTAATTTGCATTCATGGTCAAAAACCTGAATAAAAGGTGAGCTACTCAGGTGAGTTGGGAGAGGATTTACAAGAGGACCTGTGCTGAACTGGGCTTGTGACTATCAAATACAAGTTTCATGAAAGTAAACTTCACTGTTATAAGTGATATTAATTCTTCTTCATTTTTATAAGCGAACCTGGTTAGGAAAAAAATCACCTTCAATTGGGTTACTTTGTCTAAAAGAAAGATATATTTTTATTTTTTTCTACAAAAGCATGTGTGTGATACAGAATGAATTGCTATCTTAAGATGCACAGTAAAATCTTGAGCTAAATTTTGAAAACATTGATCATCAAATGAAACAGGAATAGAAAATAATACTTAAGGTTAAAATTCCCACTCAATGTAATTTGCAACAATATGAAAGAGAGAAATGAAAACAGAAGTTTGTCTTAAATTTAGTGAAAGGTTGTTGAAGATTTTTTATATATACAATAAGTAAAAAGTACTTTTGAAATTTCTGGTGAAGAGCAAGTATTTTTTTTTTTTTTTTGTATTTTAAGATTTTGTTCAAAAATCCAAACTCAAACTTGTAATTGAAACAATTATTTTTTACCTCATCTGTTTGTGTTATTTGGCCATTTTCCAGAGGTTCCAGTTCAGCAGTTGGAGGGGCACCATAAATGCTGTTAAAAATTAAGTAGAGTTTTTAAATGATTTTTTTCTTCTTAAAAGTCATATGAATGAAATAAAATTCATCTTTGTTTCAAAGCACTAATTCATAATGAGTACAAAAAAGGAAGAGAATTTAAACTGGAAAACAAATTATTTTTGCCATAAACATTCCAGCAGATGTTGAACTAGGTTTAACTTTTTAAGCCATTGATAAAGAGTGCAAATAAGACTGTCTTTGTATCACCTCAATCAAATCTGTGACAGATTGGATAATTAAGGAGAGCAATGTCCAATATTATTTATTGACAACCTATAATCATATCTGGATGTTTACCTAATAGTTATTGGTGTGAAAAGTGGGATTGGCAAGCTGGGTCCAAATTCCAGCCAAAGCAGTGGTCCCCCCAGTGGTGTTTGGAAAGGGTAATTTGTACCTATCTCTTCTCCCACTAGCTATGCATTAAATGCATAGTCATTGTCAACACTTGTACACCAAGGTGGAGGAGGGAAAAAAACATTCTCTCCCCCATTCTCATTTTTCTTGTTATCAGTATATTTTCAGTTTATTAAAAAAACATTGTTTTTCTTTCTTGTTTTCCAGTTTATTTTAAAAGCCTTTTTTATAATTTACCAGCTCCTTCGTAATAGTGTCACAATTATGCTTTAATTTTAGTAGCAAATTAATATTTTTTTAAGGGTGAAGTCGATAGTCTGACACTTAAGGTGGGCTGCTTTAGAAGACTAAAAAGTACCAACCATACAACCTGTTTCCCACAGATGCAACATTGCAAGCCTTTCACAATTTTATTGCTATTTCCATGGCAAATGTTGAGTTCCTTTCTTTAGTTTTACCATTTCAGACCTTTACAGGTATGCCATGTACACACTATCAAATCATCCTCATTCCCTTCACATTCAATTGGTATGAACAAAAGTTCCACTGAAGTAGCTTCTTCCAGAGAACCAATACTTTTTGGATTAATTGTTTTTTTTACAGCTTATCAACCCGTTTGTAGGTTATTTAAAGCCCAAACATATTTTGGATTGTAAGAATAATTCTTTTTTTTTTCAAATTGAATACTGCATCATCATTTTTTTTGGATATAACAATGATTTTTACAGATAAAAGTCTTACTATTTAATCCATAGTTGGAGGAAGAGATGAATTCATACCTTTCTTGAGGGTATTTGTGTGTAAGTGAATGTAACAAAATGGAATCTGAACTTGGCTTTCCAATTTCTCATTCTGAGCTGCTATCCATTACACCACCTGCACATCCCTATACTTTATGAAACAAGCTCACAAGAAGATGCTTGCTTGATCACAATAATCCTAACCTCTTCAAGCCCAGAATCAACTGTTATCTGTCATACATATCCTCATAATTTGCACTTACCAACAACTGCATTCAGTAAACCTCTGCATTGAGTGGTTCTTGAATATTTAGTAAAAAAAAAAAATTACCCCCCAGAGAATCAGTCTGAGATAGATATCAACTATCCTAGCCAGGCTTTGAACCTTGTTTACCAATTCCATTCTCTAAACTGATGCACCACTCACACTTCTCCAAAGAGAGGAACACAAATTTAAAAGACAAAAAAAAAAAAAAAATGTTCAACTTACTTTTGAAGAGAAGATAGATCAAATTCCTTCATGCAATAAAGAATAAATTTCTTTAAATCAGTTTTGCTGATTCCACCAATTGGATTTAAGTCTGCACTAGAACAGTCGTATTTGGTCATGTAGCCACGTAAACTAAGAAAAAAAAGAAAAAAATCGGGCAATCAAATAATGTCATTAATTTCTAAAAAAAATATACAATACAAACTGATATTAATTATGCAAAATGACTTTTAGAGTGACAATATATAGCCAGTGGCGACAAACTCTGTGGGGAAAATAGTGTTTTGCAGATAAAAAAAAACTTACTCTATCTGTGCTCTTTGTAGCTATTTTAATTCCAGTGGAAATAAATTGAAGGCATTACTTTTGGAACATCTTCCATAAAATTTTTTTTTTTTTTTGCTTCCAAAATCTTTCTATCAAGCAAAATTTAGTTAATATTGATGAATTTCCCCCTTACTCATTTTTCTGCCTTTTTTCTTTAGAAAAACAGTTGTGTTCTTTAGGACGAGTAATTTGTAATATTATTTGTTTATTGACCATCGCCAGATTATTAATGTGAAACTTGTGAAAATGATTGAATAATATAGGTACTGCCATAAGCAGCAAAGAAACACAATGTATAACAACAAATGCAACCTTATCAACTCATAAAAAAATTCTTTAATGATGACATATCAAACTGAAAATAGAAGACTTTGAACAATTTGTATTCAGTGGTATTAACTGTGTGGAAAAACAATGCTTTATAGCTGAAAATTTGCTCTATCCAGCAGGGTTATTCTGCTCCATGTATCTGTTGTTGGTCCCATAGAAATAAAGCATATTCATTAATTTTGAGCATCATTCATACAATTTTTCTGCTTCCAGAATATAAAATGATTCTATAACTATTTTTTTTAAATTTGCAGGCACTGAAATCAAATATATAAATAATAAATTTCAACAACATTTAATTTTTATCTCAACAAATGAACCTAATGCATCTCTTGCTATTTGTAAAATTTAAGAAAATCTCTCAAAGTTTAGATAATATTGATGAATTTTCCAAAATATTTTTTGTCTGTTGCTTTTGAGAAAACAGTTAAGATGAATAATTTACAATATTATTTGTTCATTCAATACAACCAGATTATTAAAGTAAAATTCATGCAAACTACTGAATAACAAAAACAAAAAAGGTAAGACATAACTCTAAAAAGTGAATAGTAAAAAAAAAAAAAGAAAAAAGAAAAAAAGGAGACAAATGTTTTACCTTTCATCAACATTGGCTGATCCCAACACCAAAAGACTTCCAGGTCTGCCTCGAGCCCACAATGTCAGCTGAGCAAAAAAGTAAGCTAAAACCATCCGAAGCCGAGCCTATGAAAAAAAAGAAAACAGTTAATCTATATTCCTCTGTGTATTTATGTTTCTTTTTTTTCTCAAATATGAACCCATTTCTAAATATAAAAACTTATCCAAGTGAAAAACATTTTTTCTCATTGATGTAAGATCTTGAAATAGTTTAAAATTAGTCCCATGCTGAACAAGAAAAACTTAAAAAAAAGAAAAGCAACAAAAAAAAATGTTAAAAAAAAAATCTATCTAAAAAAAAAAAAACAAAAGTCTATTTAATAAAACCACAAAAAGTTTTTTTTTTCAGATATAAATTTTGAAATGGTTAAAATTTGTCCCATATTGAAGGACACAAAAACAAAAAAAATTATATTTTCATTGCTATAAGATCTTTATAGGCTTAAAAATTTGCCCAATATCAAAATATGCAAAAAACAAGTCTCTTTTCTCTACTTCAGGAACAGATATACTTATATTGTTGGTAGTCAAAAGTAAAAAAAGGTGGAGAGGAAAATCTAAAGAACACAATGTTGCTTGTATTTTTTACTTGTTGCTGAATTTGCAGGAGTGACAATACAGACATGGCTGATTTGCATGCATTAACATGATGTATATGCAAATCACTTAGACTAATAAAAACCCAGACATCGAGTAAGAAAAGCAGTTGATACCATGAGATTATGCTAATCCACAACCTGACACTAGAAACATAAGTCTTGTGCTTATTTACATTTAGACTAATATCCTCATCTGAGTCAATGGGAATAGTGCTAGCAATAGAACAAGATAAACTGTCCCTAGATAAGAACAATGAAAAGAGAAGAATATGAAATTTAAATAAAGGATTTAGTAAAAAATACTCTGAAAATTATCTGGATTGACAGATACCTGAACAAGGTTGGAGAATACAATAAAAAAAACATTGTGATAATAAGAACAAAAATGATGACATTAGTCTAAATGTAGCTAACAATAAATCCTCATTCCATAAATTCCAAGAGAAAATCTTCTGATTATGATTACAAAACTTGAAGCTGCAAGAATGGCTGTCAGTGTTTTGCTGCCATACCAAAAAAAGATTATCAAGAATTTTAATAGCATTTTTTCTTTCTCTTAATAATGGATTAAAATAGTGAATCTTGATATACGAACCTGAATATTCTGCAGAGCCTGATTTTCTCTGACACTGCCTCCAAATTTTTTGAATTTTGGAGTGACCCCCATAACCGAAATGAAAAGAGCAAGAAGTGCTGACACTAGAGTCTGGATACTGATGTCCATATGGTAGCTGAAGAATAAACAATAAGTTGAACTTATAACTGCAGTCATAATGTATAATATTATAATTATCATAAAATACTCTTATAATTTACTAGTAATATAACCTGTGATATTTGAGAGAGGATTTATTAAATATATCAAGATTTTCTTTCATACTGTGTCATTGTTTATGCAATGGCTGATAATAAAACAGCAAATACTAAATGTAGTAATAGGAAAGAAGTAAACAGATGCCACATTTTCTATAATGCATTTAACATATGAATATGATTGATTGGTTGATTGATCTATTTTCTAGAGCTTATCAACAATTTTGTAGGTTATTTAAAGCCAGAAAATATTTTTTAGATTGTAAGAATTTTGAAGATAATAATGATTTAGTGATATAAATCTTGCTGATTAACCCATAGCTGGGAGGAGAAGAGATGGATTCATACCTTTCCCAAGGGTATTTGTGAGTAAGTGAATATAACAAACCCAACTGGAATTGGAACTTGGCTCTCTAATTAACAATCCTGAGTCGTTATCCATTACACTACCCACACATCCAAGCTTACAGCAACTGATATTCCCAAGCAGTCACCCATCTAGATACTGACCAGGTTTAATGTTGTTTAACTTTGGTGATCATATGGGGACTGACATTTCAATGTGATGTGGCCGTAAACTTACATATGAATAAATAAAATATTAATAATTCAAAGAAGATAGATATTCATGCCTTAACCAAAGTTATTTAAAAATACTTAAATTTGCTTTTTAAATTATTTATGATTTATTATTCTAAAATTGTCCCCTTTTCACCTAAATTCCTTACATATCTTTAATTTACAAGAAACAGGAAAGGGCTATTATTATTATGCAATTATTATATTATCTAACCAAGGCCAACTACAGTTGGGATCATAGAGTGATTTTGAACTCCATGAACCTGACTATGATTGGATTTGGTTGAAAAAGGATCATTAGTTCACAATGACTAAGATCCTGACTGCCATCAGCCTTGGTATATTATCCAATCAAAGCAATTTATGAAGGTCATTCATTAAGCTATGAATGAATGAAGATCATAATCATCTTGATACAACTTGACAACCAATCAGAAGAGATTTTATTGTGCATTTGTAAACAGAAACTGTCATTTGGGTTTACTCAGTTATAAAATACCATTGAGTCAGTTTGTGTACTGCGTAACTATCACATTCACAACGATTGAGCAAATAGATTCTTCGTATTGTGTACAGGAATCAGAATAAAGTCCAGATTTATTTAGCAGAGTAGAGAAGAAGAAATGGATTTATAGAAGTTTGTTAAAGACCAACTAAAATTCTTAATGATTTTTTTTTATTTACATTTTCTATATTTCAGGCCATTTTCCTGCTTTCCAGTAATTATAAAAATATTAATTTTCCAATATTGGAGTTCATTCACCTTTCATAAGTCATCATCAAAGAGGTGTTTCTTTTATTCTATGTCATGGTTTATTCTATGGTTTAATTGATTGATTTGTTTTCTTATCAAGCCAGAAAATATTTTTAGATTGTAAGATTTTGTTTTTTCTGAGAAAATAATGATTTAATAATACAAGCCTTACTAATTGACTCATAGCTGGGGGGAGAAGAGGTGGATTCATACTTTTCCAAAGAGTATTTGCGTGTAAGTGAATACAATGAACTCAACTGGAATTGGAACTTAGTTTTCTGATTAACTATTCTGAGCCATTATCCATTACACCACCTGCACATCCAAGCTCACAGCACCTGGTATTCCCAAGCAGTTACCCATCTAGGTACTGACCAGACTCAATGTTGCTTAACTTCAGTGACCATACAATAATCCTTGTTTCAACACAAAGTGTCTATAAACCATAATTTCTTAATGGTATTTGAGTGTAAGTGAATGTAATAAAGCTAACTGGAATTTGAACTTGGCTCTCCAATTTCTAATTCTGAATCACAATCTATTGCACCACCTGCACATCCACTTGACTTCAGAGAGTCTCAGTCCAATGATAAGAATGAGTCAAGATAATTGGAGACTGTACTGCATATGATTCAATGATAAGTTGGATAATGTCTGAAGCATGTTATGATGATATGAATTCTGCTATCGCTTACAGTACTGGGCGTTCCCAAATTGTCCCCCTCCCCACCTATCTAAGAACTGATCAGGCTCAGTGCTGCATAACTTTGATGATCAAACGAGAATCAGTGACTTTTTTTTTAATCAATTCACTTTGAAAAATGCAATAATGCCACTTAGATGCAAGGGGCTACTTGAGGGGGGGTGGAGGGCAAAAGAAAATAAGAACACTTTAGAAGGAACTGGAAACCCAATCCTAAAAAGGAAAAGAGATAAACCTCTACTCCTGTTCAAAAGGTTGGAGAGGCATGTAAAGTGAACGATAGGTGCACATATCTACTCCTATTAGATATTAGACTTCAGAATGATTTAAACACAAGCATATGGATATCTATGACATCGCAATCCTGTCCTCAGTCACTGGGCAAGTCCATGGTTGATCCTTAGGGCCAGCCTTGGAGTTGGTTAATCGATCTTCAATTCACACCCGTACACATTGTGTTTTTTTTAGGTCACAGGGCAGGCGAAGGCCAAGTTGTATACTCAACGTCACTGATACGGTAGCTTTGGCAAGATGATGTCACAAGGAACAATGAAACAGCTGGGTAACACAACAACTTTATATCAAAAATTCATACATTGAACATTCTACTCACTAGATTAACAGCATGCAAATTTTCAGCAACTTACTCCTTAATATCCTGTGACACTATGTCTAGGCATTGCCGGTAAGCTGGTACAAGGCTGAAGTCTGATTTCTTCCACTCTGTGATTTCTTCATGCTGACAATTCAGGTGTATTTGGTAGTCTGAAACAAAGCTGGAGTCTAAGTTCTTTCTGCAGAATCTGTGTGGGGTTTAGCAAAGTGGGTCTTGAACCAACTGGCACATGTCTCTCTTGCAAATAGCAATTTGGGCTGCCTGGTTCCTTCTTCTCCCAATACCCCATAGTGTCTTCTTGCTTTGCTCATCTATATTTATGGACCTTCACACAAACGCAGTATGGGGTATGAGGTGGTCGAGGAATTAATTGCCTGACCAAATTTGGGGAGATCTCTCCGCCAAAGAGTGGTGGTGGCAGAATATTGATCTGCCCAACTCCTTCCATCTCGTGTGGGTGCCTCTCACCATCACTACCAAAGGGGTGCAGGCAATTCCTCCATCTATCTTGAAATTCCACCTGGGCCTTTTACCTCTCCTAATCAAATCCGTCCCCTGAGGTTAGGTGTGGTCTAGGCCAAAATGTTAAATTCAATTATCATCCAAATTTTCTATCATTGGGGAATTCTTATTGCATCCTTGTGTGGTCAGCTGCATCTGGGATTCGTTACCTGTTGCTTCTCCAAACCAGATTTTTGGTCAACAAGTGACAAAGAGACAATTCCACTTAATAAATTTTATCACGTCTTAGGCAGACAAAGGAAAAATATAACTACAATGCCATTCCTGTTTTCCAAGTCCTATCAACTGACAGAATTTTGGCTAGTGACTCGTTCCAAGCTGTCATGAATACTTGAAATCATTAAAATGTAATCTATTCTACTGTGTGGGTCAAGTGGACACTTAAAAATACCATCACTTAAGATCAAGTTGACCATGTACAGATGGCTTCTACAATAGTTGTTGTTGATACCCACATACCGAGGTAAGGAGAGACAGGAAAAAAAACATCCTCTCCCCCAACTCTCTTTGTTTTTCTTAGTATACTTTCAGTTTATTGAAAACAGCATTTCTCTTGTTTTTCTTGTTATATTTTCAGTCCATCAAAAAAACATCATTTTTCTTTCTTGTTTTTCAGTTTATTTTGAAAGCCTTTTTCCCAGTTTACCAGCACCTTTGTAATAGTGTCACATATCTGTATAAAACAATTTTAAGTTGGCAAGGGATTTAATGTAAAGTTTAAGTGGATTTTTAATTGTATATCAACATTTTAGTCATTTTATGCCAAAACTGATTTATTTTGTCTTACATTTAGGGAAAATGGACAATCTTTGTTTTGTTTTTTATATGTTCAGATATAATCCAACTGATTTTAGGAATGTTATAATTTTATTTATTTTAATATTTTCAAATAGTTCTTTTAGGCTGTTTGCCTTGAAGAAATTGTATTTTTTGGAGTCTTGAACAATACATTCAATTAGAAAATGTTTTACCATATATTGGGTTTGGTATGTAGGACACTATAGCAGTTCTTTTTGTTTCCGTAAGAATGAATGTGTAATTTTAGTATGACCTATTCATAGCCATGTTATAGTAACTTCTTCCCTTAGGGATTTTCCATGATGGCAGAAATTTTTCCTGAGAGTTGATAGGATTGTATTTAGTTTATTTAGCATTTTTCTGCAACATCATTCTTGCCATTGATTTTGCTTGTGTTTCTTAATTAAGGGTTTTAGGTTAGTACACGGTGGATAGTGGCTCGGATTAAGGAATCGGAGAGCTGAGTTCATATTCCAGTTGAATCCGTTACATTCACTTACATGCTAATACTCTTGGGAAAGGTATGAATCCTTTTCTTCACACCCCAGCTATGGATAAATAACAGACTGGGTTCTGTAGCCTTGGATGGCAACTGGTCTACCACAGAAAGAAATGGCAACCTACTGTGGGGAAAAACTGCTTTGTCAATCTTGTATAGAAAGATATATGATCGTGTAAGTGTGTATCACGCATGGCACATAACTGACTGATATGGGATTTGGAAATTTTCAGGAACCAGTCTTAATGCCTGTTTAGCACTTTTGTCTGCTCTATGATTGCCTTTAATTCCTACATGACTAGAAATCCAGATGAACAGAATTTTTTTGAAAGTAGAGATGGCATGAATTTTTTTACTATATTTTAGGTATCAAAAAGGTTTTCCACCTTTTTGTTTTTGATAGATATTCATACTGATATGGAAGCAGAAAAGATGATAAGTTTTGAAGATTTTTCTTTGGCGAACACATCAAAGGTTGATTTGCTGTAAACACTTTTTCAAAGTAAAACTTAGCAACATTTTTAGCAGCAGTTTACTGAAGGTTCAACAAATCTCCATGCAATTTACAACATATATTTATTATAGATATTTTTCCAAGTTGTAAAACAGTTTCCAATGGTAACACTATACTGAATATATTCTCATGACTCAGAAATTAAAAAAACCTGCTTATTAAACCAAGCACATTCCATGATAATGCAATTTTTGAAGACACCAGCAGCTGCAGTATTCCAAAAACCAATTAAGTAAGGAATAACTCACCTGCCCACTTGCTTAGCCAATTCCTTAGCTCGAGATTTTGTTTCTTCAGAACTATTCTCTGAGCCCATGTAACAAGTTGTGAAAAGATGATTGGCCAAATCCTGGTGATTGGTTGGCATATACTTGTCATCACCAACAATCTGTCGCATATCTCTGATTACCTGAGCATCTAAAAGAAACAAACAAAAGTTAAAAAGCTAAGAAAATTTTATAAATAATGCCTCTAAAATGAAACTGCTCTCATTTACCCACTATAGAGAACCCTCCCTGTCTCCCATCGAGATGGCTGCTGCACAACTCCATAAGAGTGCATCTCTGCACCTGCTTGGTCTAACACTGTCCCCTGACCTGAAATGGAACAACTACATTGAATCAATAGCTTCATCTATCGCAAAGAAAGTTGGTTCTCTGTGTTGCACCAAAAGACTTTTTTTTTGCCCGAGTCAATCCTTGAAATCTACAAATCAATCATTTGTCCTTGCATGGAATACTGCTGTCATATAAGGTCTGGTGTTCCTGCTGTTCATCTTGCGGTCCTCAACAAAATCCAGAGATGGATATACAACATGATTGGTCCTGATCTGACATCCCATCACTATCTCACTGATGTGCTGTGGCTTCCCTCTGTCTTTTCTACAAGTACTTTCATGGCAGCTGCTCCAATGAGCTACTTTCACTGGTTCCCAAACTGCATGAATTTTAGCATCCTACTAGGTTGGCATCCCACACTTTCACTGTCAAAACGGCTAAATGTAGCCATCTCTTCTACTCCAACAGCTTCGTATCTCGCACATCCTGCCAGTGGAACTCCCTTCCTATCACTTACTTTCCTGATAGCTATAATCTTCAAATATTCAAATGTAATGTCAATCAACATCTTCTGATGCCTTGACTTTGATCCCTGTTCTTCTCTTTTTTCTTTTCCCAAACACTCCTCTTTAGTCTTACTTTCACTCTCTGTAACCCCTTGCGTGCTAGTGGCATTCCCGTCAAATAAAGAAAAAAAATCATTTTAACAATGCAAACAAGTTTTGTAAGTTTGTGGAAAATTAATGTGGAATTGACCAAGGTTAAGTGGAATTGGCAAAAATATTTAACAAATGGAAGAAAAAGAACATGGCAAAATAAAAACAATATATGTGCATGTCAACACTAGGAAAAGCAACAGTAATAAGGCAAAAAGTTCACAAAGTAAAAATTGTGTTCACACATAAAAGGGATGCAGTCAAGTAATTGTAATCTTCTAACTTTAAGACAAGAAAAAAACAAAATATGGTGGATGGGACCAAGGAACTGTCCATTTTTATTGGTTAGAAAAAGAATCACAGCATGCATCTGTAGAATTTGTTTATAAATTTGGAGAAGGTATCCTTTTAGCAATCATTCCATTCTGATTGGAACCAACAAAAAATAAAATAATTATCTGTAGAGGTTAATTTTCTCAATATAAGTGGGGAGTAAAAAAGGCGTAAGCAGATATTTTTAAAGTGTATGCCATCTAATTTTAAGTAACTAAATACAAAAGATTGTTTTTTGGGTTTTTTTTAAGTAAGATTAATGTAAAAATATCAGATGTTTATAATATTTTCTAGAAGATGAAATAGTTGCTTTAAATGTTGCCAGAAAGTTTAAAAAGATATGGCAGAATGATACATGCAGGTCGCAAGAGTCATAAAGCCAAGAATTGCAGATCAAAAAAAGAACTGATTGACAGGTCACACATCAACAACAAAACCAAGTTTTCCTTCAATTTCCTTCTTTCAGTCTCTCAAAAACAGGAACTTATACATTCTAGAGTTATGCATGATTGGTTAAATAAACATGTGCATAAGCTGCTGAGGAAGATAGAGAGCTTGAAACAAAGTCCAGGTTTTTTTTCAACCATTTCTTTGGCAGAGAATACATATGGGTATTTTGGCCAGTGAGGCAAGACCAAAACTTATTGGGGTCATGATCTCACCTATGACCATCAGTTACTGCTAGACAAAAACTTTTCCCAAATCACTTCCATGACTTCTATTCTCCGTCTTACCAGTAAACCCCTTTATCTCATCTTTCAATTTATACCTGGACTTTTCCTACTGTGTTTACTATTTATTGGGCATCAATCAAACAACTTGATCCATTTAGACTTCTTTCAACATATTCAAATTATCCATATTACTTTTTCCATTGATCTTTGTGTGCTTCTAAGTTTGTTTTCAAGCAATTTTGTTAATTACCGTGATTCACACCTGTATGTCATAAGAGGCATTATACACTTGATGTTTTAAATATATTAGCAAGGGACTTTTCATTATGTTTTTATTTGTATTTAATACTTTCCAAACACTCATAATTTATTGTTTTAATACATTACCTGTCTTAAGTAGATGTATTCCATGACTTCTTCCAGTTCTTCACCTTCTAAAGATCTATTTTTCTTTTAACATTACATCGGAATATTACTTTTGGTATTTGTAAAACATCATAGAAATGTTGCCTATACATTTGCCAGAAAGCATTTTCAAGATAGGCTATAAGTGATTTAGGTAAAATTGTAATAAAAAAAAAAGAAAAAAAAAAAGGAAAATGTGGAATAGAAAGATGTTGTCATTGCATGTAAGTTGTAAATGAAAGTTAGATTCAAATCTGTTTTAAAAACAAAAATTAAACTCATAAGTAAAGAATTCACACTATATTTGGACTTACTTCCTTCTTTGACTGCTTTGAAGACCAGCCGGCACATAGATGATACAATACAAGCAACACTGGAACTATCAATGCCTCCACTCAGAGGCAAGAAATAACCATTCTGGCCACTCCGTCTCAGATAATCCCAAAGCCAACAAGCAGGGCCCAAACTTGAAAAAAAAAAATAGAACAAAATTTTACGTACTTTTTAATAAAATGCAGAAAAAAATCTCTTCTAAAAAAGCTTAAATATATCAAACAGGAATTAATTTTAAATAGCACTTAAAAATTTTAAAAAACAAAAAACTTGTTGACACCCCAAATTCTCATTGTGTGAATTTTCTTTATCAGATTTGTTTTCAACATAATAATATGAAATATAACAAAGACAAAATCTATTTTTGTATCATCTGCTTAAAATTTGTTTGGAGCAGGCAGATTAATGTACTCAATTTGGATCTTTTCCTACAAATTCTAACTCAAAATGTCGATTTCAATCTTCATAGAGAATGTCTGCAATATACTTTCCCCTCCCCAATTTATAGGCAGCAGAATACAAATACATACTCGGTTTTATTCCTAGCCAATAAAATAGGCCAGTTTTTGGTTTCATCTGACTCAGTCCCAGTCTGTTTTGTCTTAAAGTCAGAGCACTACATTTGTTTATCAGAATTTGCTCTTATATATCAACCCCAATTCTTAGTTTGTGAACTTTTTGCCATATTACTGTTGCTTTGCTTTATCACTGTTAATTTGCCTTGCGTATATTGTTTGCTTGATTTATATTATCTTTTGCTCAATTCTTTTCTTTTTCTTGTTATTCTTTATTGCAAACTTGGTCAATACTTTTCATTGGGCAGTTCTGGCATTTATTTACATTTAACAATGGTTACTCTCTCTACACAAAATATCATTAAAAACACAATAAATACACATGAGTCTATAGTTTAAAGAGGAATCATTCATTCCTAAAATAATTTCAATCATTCAAAGGCAAATCAGCTAAAGGTTTAAGAAAAATTGTTTTAATGTATGCTACATGATTTTGGAGTTAAAACTGTTTTGCCCATTTTTCACTTCTATATAACAATAAAAATAAAGATTGTATTTTGCAAAAAAAAAATGTCAACCAATGTATTTCTGGAAGATAATATTTTAAGGTAAGCAGTCTTTGTAATTATAGTTAGGTGTAAATTCTGAAATTAGTGAACTTTCAATACATTATGGCTTTAATAAATTTTTTTTAATAAAAACTGCATTAACTTAAAATTATGGTCATAACTTATTATGAGTGATAACTAATACATTGGGTGTATTGTTTTGTTAAAAAAAGAAATTAAATAATGTTTTGTACAAGTAATTTCTTTGTCTCCATTAAGAACAAATACCATATCAGCAACTCAACCAGGGAACAGATTTCTTTTAAAAAATTTCTTCTCTAGCAAATACATTTTAATTTAAAAAATATTGATGACAAATGTACTTTTAGTTTACACTTTATCTGCTTCACTGTTTTTTATCCTTGACTCTCTGGAGTGAGTGAAAGAGTACACTTGTGAGTAAAAAGGCACACTCATGTGAGTAAAAGATTCTACTAGAGTGAGTGAAAATTTTCATTTACATGAATCTTACAAAACAGTGCAGTAAATGAGTTCATCCTTCTTTGAATCTCCTGGGATGGCGCTACAGAATCACAAAGAACTGTACCAAATGACCAAAACCGCATCACTTGAGGTCTATCAACAGCAACAATAGCCTAAATGGATACCACATGTAACTCAAAGAGAAAATAATAACATAATCAAGACATTGACATTCCATGCTACTTCAAACAAAACGTTAGGAAGGAAGCCCCACCCCACTCACCTCAATACTGGAAAGAGACATAATAGCTACTGGACAAGAGAAATCTATTTTCCAGTAAAATGTTTTTGATATAAATATTTTATAAATTTCATTTGAAATTAGTACTGGCTGCTCAATCAATGAATGCTAAATGTTTCCTTATAAAGAAACAGCTAATATTACCATCAAGAGAATAAATGCAAGAATACAAAAGTTCATTCAATGGTGGGAAAGAGCTCATTTGAGTTGAATGAAAAAGTTCATTTTTACTAAATAATTTTAAAGAGATGTGTTACCTGATTTCTTCTTCAGCAGAATGATACTGCCAATCAATTGGATCTGTTAGGACCCTATTTTGCTTATGACACAAAGACACGGGCAATTCAACGCGTGGGTAATGACCTTCGTGTTCCGCCTGTAACAAAAGTTATCATCAGTTTATCATTGACCACAAATTACATCCTGAAACAATAAATGCCAAATAAACTTAATATATATCCACACACTATCCTCTTAGAATTCTATTCAAAAAAATATATATGTATGTGTATATTTACCACTAATATTATATATATATATATATATATATATATATATATATATATACACACACACACATATATTTTAACCATTTTATCCCAAGTAAGGGGATAATAGCACTAGCATGCAGGGGGTTACAAAGAGTGAAAGAAAATGAAAAAACTTTAGTGGGTAGAAATAAGGAATAGGACAATAAAGGAATAGGATTCAGGAAGATAGATGGTGATTGCTTTAGAAACATTAAAGAGGAAATCTCAACAGAACAATTGCCATGAAAAATATTTGTAGAAAAGACAGATGGAAGCTTTATCACATCAGAGAGAAAGTGACTCAAGTTGAAATACCAGAGCAGGATCAATTACATTACAGATCCTGCTTTGGATTTTGTAAAGAATCTCTAGATATACAACAAGAGCACCAGATCAGATATGAATAATAGATTTATAAATGTGCAAGATAGATTCTGATGAGAAAAATTGTCTTGCACGACAGTGAACCAACTTTCTTTGCAGCAGACCGACCAATTGATTCAATGTAATCATTCTATTTCATGTTAGTTGAAAATGTGAACCCAATAAGGTGCACTGAGTTGCTCTCTTGGAGTTTAGCATCAGTCATGCTGATGACAGGCATAGAAGTTTCTCTGTGATGATTAAATGAAAGCAGTTTCGTTTTGTTTTACAAATCATTCTTCATCCCAGTTAACCACTGATTGGAGGTCCTTTTCAAAGACAGTTGTCAGTTTTACGTTGTCGGATCTGTCAGATTTGCAACTAAAACAGGAGTAAATAGTTCTATCATCTGCACAAATACAGAGTTCACAAAAGATGGAATTTTATATAAAAGATAAACAAAGAACCATAATTATTTCATTTCAATGGATGATATTCAATCTAGAAAGTTGTAATAAAATGCAATAACAAAATAAAGAAATGACTAGAGAAAAATTTATAATGAAAATAGCTCATTTCAGACTCTATATCATGAAAGAAAAATGAATTATCTGTCCAACATGCTTTGTCTGCATGTGACTTTGTATATGTACATGCTTGCATTGGGTGTTTCTGCTTGTACCATTTATTATACATTTGATAAAGTCAGACACCAGAATACTACATTCCCCCTCCCCCAGTCAGTTTAGACAACATCTACACTGGACTAAGCGATAAAATCAAAGTTTGAGAAAAAAAAATTAGTTTATTTTTTTAAACCTTAAAAGAAAAAAATCAGATAATTAAAAGAATTTATTGAATTTTGGGAAAATTATTTAGTAATAAATAAAAACATTTTAAAAACTTTTTTTAAGTTTTGTAAAAATACTTCTAGGCCTTTTTAAAATATACAATCACACATGTAAAATGTATAGACACAGACAATCTGAATGAAACTGAAAATAAACATCTGTTTTGTAAGGGGTAATTTCTCTGACTGACAACAACCCCTGGTTAACAGGAAAACAATATAAGTCTAAGATTAAATTTTTTATATGTAAAATAATTGCTTATTTACTTCTGGACTCTGTAAAATTATTAATGTTGCTATATTTATTGAAGTAAATGCAATGGGTGCTGAGTTTAAAAAAATAAAATTTCTTAAAGTTTATTTCACCAATCCAGTCTGGACTAATTCCTCAGAAACTATATTTGTTGCATAAGAGTTTAATGTCATGCTAGTAGCATCTGATAAGAATACGAGACGAAATTCTTCATACATAAAATAACTGTTTATTCACTTCTGGGTACAGTCATACTAATGTAGGCTGAATCAAAGATATGTGGTTTGGGGTCTTTCTTCCTCTTCAGGGTTGGATTGTTAAGACAAAAAAAATTAATGAAATTGATAGTTGTGATCATGGATAAGATTGAAATGACTTGGGAAGATAAAAATGAAAAAAAAACAAAAAAAAACTACGGCATCTTCCTTAATGAATTTAATATCAACATTAAGAAGTTTATCTGAGAATTTGTGAGGATTAAAATAAAATAGACATAATATGTCCAGAGTATTCAACCAAACATGCTTGAATGAAGATATACTGCCTGTATATTGATGAATTGGATCGTATTTACGACTCCAATGGAATAAATTATGACCATGGAATATTAGTGTTTAAGCCTTTTTATTATATCCTTACTCTGTCCTGGACATTGAGTTCTACCTGGATTCTATCCTCTTGGAATTTTTTATTCAAAATATATATGTATGTATATGCATGTATGTATATATATTTATATATTTTGCATATGTAGGTGTATATTTACCACTAATATTATCTATATCTATATATATATATATATATATATATATATATATATATATATACCACTTGTATTCAAGGATACATGTCTACTAGGGCGGCTAGCCAACACCTATTGCAGACACTTGCTCATGTATATTTGTTCTTTATTCAACACCCACAGAGCCCACCTGTGGTTTATACTAAGCTGAGCAGGCCTTAGTTACAGTTTCTGGAAAAGAGCGTGTTATCTAACATGATCAACAATTTGTACAAGCCCTTAGCCACGATGACTTGTGACTTCATGCTAGCACAGCTATCGACAGCCCCCAAAGATTCAGTCTACCCAATTTCACTCACAAGGCTTGGGTCAATTCGTGGTATGGTTTTCAGGCACTTTCGAAAAGTGCCGCACACTGGAATTGACTCCCCTCCAGTCTGATAACATCAGGAAGTCTCCTTCCTGACAAATCAACCATGGTAAGATTCAAACCAAGGTCTCATGGTCAGAATGTGAACGTTCTAACCACTTGGCCACATGCCCATATATATATATATACATATATATATGTGACATACCTACAATTTCATTAATCATATAGGCGTAAGGCCATTTCCAAAAGAATTGACAGCTGACAAAATATTGTTTTAACATAAGAACTCTCGCTTCGGCGAATTAGAACTATGTGGAAATATCAACTCGATTGGCCCATCAAGACAGATAAGTTGATTTCTTGGCTTGATCTTTTTATGTATATGTATGTATTCATTTGTACTTTCTTTTCTTCCATGATCCCTTTTCCCTCTGTTAAACAAATTTTCTCAGCTGATCATAGGAATGACATGGTCATTGACCAGTAAAGGTTTAAAGAACTTTAGTTAAGAGACTCACTTTTAAGCTGAAACTCTTCCTGCGGTTTCTGTAAATTCCAACTTCATCCAGATCAGCTGTAGCTGAAATAGTCAGCTGAAATGAGACAGTAAGATCAAATGATAGAAAAAAAAACACAAGAACAATATTAAAAGCTTAAAACACAATTAACACTACCAAATACACAAGTATAATTAAGAGAATTAACATTTCAACACACCATCTTTATGCTTCACTGAAAGAGTCTCTTTGCCAAAAATGTCAGATATTATGAATGGAAAAATGCTTACCACTTGCTCAAGTGAAAACTGAGGTCCTTGTGCTAAGAACTGGCCATTCATGCAAATAGATGAACACCCATCATAGTAGAGGCGATCACTGTCACAGCCAAAGAAGTTAGAGTACAAATACAATCCGCCACACTGCAAAATAAGGGAGATAATTAGCATAAATATAACGTTTCAGAGTCAATTTATTAGCAACTAACAATAGAGGAGTTAAAATCAATTTAAAAATCAACATTTTTCGCTTTTATAAGTGTCATGAAATTGAACAATTCATCTTCACCAAACAGAACATGGACTTTATTTATCAATTCACAACAGAATCTGCAATATATATATATATATATATATATATGACATGAGTAAAATAAATTTTGAGATAAGTCATTGAACTTTTATTTATTTATTCACACACACTCTTGTGTGTGTGTATATATATATATATATATGTATGAAAAATGCAGACATAAAATATATCTGTAAAAAGACAGTATTAATAAAGACTAAAGGAAAACTTTTCTTTACCAACACATTTCATCCTTTGACGCATTTTATCAAGGTAAATGGGAGGATTTTATTTTGCAACACATATTTATAAACAGAAATAAAAATGTTGTTTTCAAAATTTTGAAATTTAAGAATGCTCATGAATATACATCAGGTTAACTGAAAGTCAAGGTAAACTATGATGGATGCTAAGTGATGTAATTTAATGCTTAATAAACAAAAGTGAGTAAATGTTATTGTTGAATTTTTTTTTAATGTAATTATAATTTATTTTAAATAAGAGACTTCTTAAAAGCAAAAACAATTTGTACATTAAAGCAAACACAATTAGGAAACATTGTTTCTAAGAATTTCATTCAAAGTTCAAAGACTATTTTCCACTATATGTAATTTAGAAGAATGCTGAAGATGCTTAACTAGACAGTTATAGACCCCATCCATAGAGATACCTTTTATAAAAATAGTAATTACAATTCTAGTTATCAATTCAATGATTACTAAACATATGTTCGTTATTTTCCTATTACAATAAATGATAGCCAAAACACATTCAAGAAGAAAGCTTCCATGTTTGATGACATACAAAACTTCTCCCTCATATTTAATATCACAACATTATAGAGTTTATGCTATTTGCATCATTCAAACTGTTGTACTCATTTTTATTGCCATATTCATGATGTTGCATGCTTCATCTTTCTTCAGGTGATATATATTGGAATGTAAATATTGTAAATAATTACAATTCTTCATCTCAGCAATACAGACAGATATTATACAGTTATGTAAAAGTACAGGTAGTCTTGTATGTGGGTAAACATTAACCTATCAAAAACCTGGACTTTACATATAAAACCTCCCTGAGACATTTTTTTTCAGGGGGTGGGTAGAGAATAGATCTTTATATGCCAGCGGAGGTGGAGGAGGAATGGGAGAGGAGGTGAAGAAGAAGGAGTTATAACTTTGAAACCTTATTTGTAGCTTCTTTAATGGCTTCCACTCGTAGATTGGCCTTGCGGAGTTGATGATGACTTCCACTGGAGTTCAAAATTATTTCCACATTGTCCAAACTCATAGAATTAAGGGGACTAAAATAAAAAGAAGAAATAATATAGACACAAAAATATGTATATAGGATTTTCTAACAGGTGGCCATTACAAATTTGGTTTTATTGGGATTTATAGAATGCCATTAATTTTACTGAATCACATGTGGTGAGATGAGAAAAAAAAATTAAAATCCAATTCCTGATCTATATTTTATTCATTTTTAACCAATATTTTACTTTCACAAAGTGTACTAAATCTACTGATCTGTGATCAATAAAGCAACTAAAAAAAAAAAAAACTAAAGACATCATCAAAAATAAATATTTGAGAATACTTTATCTAATAAAATATTAAAATCTATCTTGTTGCTAAAGTGGGAAAAACAAAAATGGTCCTGGTGAAGATCATGTAATGAATTTAGGATTTGATCTTTGTTTTCTGTAAAGATGTCAAATTCTCATTGTATAGCAGTTAAAGCAGCTGAACATTTAGCCAAAAAAAGAGACAGACGTTCAAATCTCATCAAAAACTTATCTTTTATTTCTGACACTGCTTTCTTACTACTACTAGAGATTGACAGCCTGAATAAAGTTGAAATCAAAATAAACTAAAAAATTATGATGAAAGTAAATACTAGTCAAAAGTTAAACATATCGACAATGGTTCATATAATAAAAAAAAGTAATACATCTGGCATTGAAAGAGGTCATGAAAGGAGTAATGAGTTTAAAAGGTTATAGATTTGTTCCTCTGTAAAGATGTCAAGATATTGTAGCTTAGTGGTAAATCAGCTGAGCATTTACAAGGTTTCTCTGAGACAAAATGAATGTGAGTTCAAATCTCACGAGAAAATTATCCTTTGTTTCTTATACATGTTGCTTACCTATTGTCATATGTAGATTGATGGCCTGAGTAAATGTTGTGATAAAAAAAAAAACAACTAAAAATTAAAGTTTCATCTAATAAAAGATAAAGATAACACTCAACCTTTCCCAACCTGAAAAATATTTTTAAATCGGTACAAGTTGAAAAATAAAATGTAAAGAAATATCAAACTGGTTTAAGTACAGATTAGTGCAATCTGAACTTTGACCTATCATGATGGATGGGTGTTCTCCCAAGGCTCCTTTCCTTGAACATTCATTGGGACCCAAGCTCACCCTAAATCTCGAGTAGGACTCATATATATGATCTATTGCTAAAGATGCTGGAAGAAAGGTCAGTTCCCTGTAACGCTCCATTAAGTATCTGATGACCTTGCTATACTTTATCTTTATAAGAGTCAAATCAGACCAAAAATGAAATATTGCTGCCATATCTGGGCTGGATCTGCCCAGTCCTCATTTACCTATCTTGATAGGATTTAAAAGTGTCTACATAGCCTTGTGGGTGATGAATTATTTTCCACCTTACAACCCTCCCCTCCCTAGATGAAACATTGCAAACCTCTCACTACTATATTGTTATTTCTATGGCATGTGTTCTGATAAGCTATATTCTTTGGTTCTTAATAGCCTTGACCTTTGCAGCTGGGACTTGCCATGCCATTCAAGGATGAATCATCCTCATACCATTTATAGCCCAATAGTAAGAAGAAAGTTCCACTTGGACAGCTTCTTCCCAAGAACTGTTGGTTCATGGAATAGACTCCAGGTTGGATGTTTTCTCAATCACTATAAACCTGACTTCTTCAAGTTTAAGATTAACCATTATGTTTCCCATATAACCTCATGAACTGCACTACTTGCCTTTTCTCATGTGAATACAGTACCACATAGTAACCTTCTACTTTGAGTGGCTCTTGAACCTTGTATTGAGTGAATATTAGTTTTAAAAAAAGTGATTTTGAAATCCTGTTCAATGAAATTATATTCAAATTATCAGGGAATTGGATTAGAGATTAGTTAAGTATCAATCCCATTTAATTAATCATTATAGAAGTACCAATCTATCTATGCCATAAAAGATTACGCCAATTTTAAGAAAGTTTTAATAGTACGATGTAATGAAACAAGTCTTGAAACAATGTATTGAGATTCAATAAATCAGAGATAAAGAATTCACAACTAAAATAGAGTCCAATGAACCGTTTAATTAATCCATTCCATTTATATTTTTAGACGTTCAGTGGGATTTATGATTCATTGATCACTCATACTATTATATAAACTGCATTTTGCTCAATATCTTTTTATGTTAAAAAATTTTATGTGTTTAATATAACAGTGAAATATCTCTCGAAAGAAAAAGATTAGCAACACAATGACAAAGATGGTGATGACAAAGTCTATTTCAAGACTAAATTGAAGCAAGACAATCACTTAATAGACAAAGGTATTTGAGTGCCTCACATCAAAGGATTGAACAGATAAGACTGCAACCTAAAAGTGTAGGAGTAAAGGAACTGATTAATTAAACATTTCATTTTACTCAGGAAGTAATTTTGTCTAAATGCCGATAAATATTTACTTATATAGATTATTATTAATATCACTATTATTAAAAGAATGCAAAATTGAACTTAATGATATTTTTACTTATTCATAAAGAGGTTGCACAAACTGAAAAAAAATACATTGAATTATTACCAATGCAGATATTTTTTTTAAGTATATGACTCTTTATCATGTCAGTTGTTTAGTACTTTCACTGATGCATTGTTATAGCATTCTTGCCTGGCTGTGCTGGCCCATTTTGGGAAATAAATGACAATAAGGACACTGATAGTAATTTTTCATTTTGGTTTCAACAGGCTACTCTGCAGTACAGACTAACCTAAATGACACCTCAAACACAATAAAAATGTCACAAAACAGGTCATATTGTACACTAGTATATGTCTACACTGGTTAGGAAATATCACTACACTAGGTTCTAACACTAGGGACCAACATTTCATGTTGCCCTGAAAATAGATATACGTGTAGTCAGCAAATAATATAAATTTCAGAAAGATATATATCTTGAAAATATATACATATTCATTAACAGCAGATAATGTAAGTTTCATAAAGATGTTTAAATATTTTTTGAATATATATATATATATATATATATATATATATGTGTGTGTGTGTCAACAGCAGGCAAAGTAAGTTTCAAGTACTTCTACAGCAGTGGAAATATTAAAAATTTAGATAATTAATCTATGAAAAAAATTTTAAAAAATAAAGGTAAAAAATGCAAAAAGAGTGGATGAGTTACTAACCTGCTTGGTACAAACATTTCTTCACAAGTCTCAAAACCGATTGAAGTGTCCAAAGTGGAAATAATACAATCACCAAAGGGAACAATTTTCTAGAATTGCAACAGAGGAATTAAAAGGTTAAAAGTTTGTTTTTAATAATCAAAGCAAAACAAAACATGAACTTTTTTTTGTGAAAGATAATCATCAAAGATAATCAATTTCTCAACATAATCGATTTCTCATATCATGACCAAACATTAGAACTTTTTTTTTTAAATTCCATATTTGGTCAGGCTGGGAACTCTTCAAGCACTGCTTTGTAATCACCAACACTGAGCTTTTATGTTTGACAAAGTAAATGACCAAACACTGATAAGACATGGTCATTTTTTGGGTCCAAAATGGCAGATAGGACTTGAAGGATAAGAAGGATTTCTTTGTCTTTACCTGTTTAGCGATGTCCTGGATTATTTCAGGTAAGGCATGATCCTCAAATTGCTTCAGTTTTGTCCAGGGATTGAACCATCTCAATTCTCGATAGTTGCCATCATTACAGAGAGTTAGTTTAGGCCTGATCAGGACTATCTTCCTAGGGAGATAAAAACACAAGAAATAAAATACAAGAATAATTTCTTTTCTATTTATGAAGAGAATACAAAGTAATTTATTATTTACATTTGGACTCATATTCTCATTTTTGTTGTTATCATGTTTCTACCATTGTACTTTCTGGACTTCTTCAGGTGCCTATACCATATGGAAGCATTTAATAAATAAAGAGAAACAACAGCAAGGCTTCAGCAGCAGCAGCAGTAAAAGAAAGGAAAAGTGGTGGCCAAGATGGTCAAGTGTGACAGCAGCAGCAGAGTCAGCAGCAGCAGAGTCAGCAGCAGTCATACAATATGAACATTAGGCTTCAGGTTGCCAGTTTTTGGTTCAGGACTGTATACTGGGACAACAGGCTAACAAATTAAAGAATTAGTTCATGAAGTTGTTGACATTGTAATGTGAGTCAAATCCCTGGGACAGAGGTAGTAAACAGACTCAGTGGAAACAGATTGAGAAATAACAGAGCAGTACTAAAAAGAAGAATAAGACTAGACATCCCTACATATGGACAGTGGAGTGGGAAAAATCTATCAGCATAGATTAAAGGGCTTAGTTCAAAATTACCTGAGGATTAACCAGGCTGAGTGTCAACAAAAGAAAGCTGAAGGTTTGATTGATTCATTTTCTATGGCTTATCAACCTTTTGCAAGTTATTTAAAGCCAGAAAATATTTTTAGAGTGTAAATTTTGTTTTTTGGGGGGAAGTGGAGAGATAATAATGGTTTTAGTGACACAAGTCTTACTAATTAAACCATAGCTGGGGAGGAGAAGAGGTGAATTCATAATTTTCCAAAGGATATTTGCACATAAATAAATATAACAAACCCAACTGGAACAGGAACTTGGCTCTCCGATTGACAATTCCAAGCCATTACCCATTACACCACCCACACATCCAAGTGTACAACACCTGGTATTCCCAAGTAGTCAACCATCTAGGTACTGACTGGGCTCAACATTGCTTAACTTCAGTGGTCATACTAGCTATTTCAACTGGAAAATGATGAGCACTAGCTGTGAATTTAGTACTGCGCTTAAATTTGTGAGGAATGCCTATTAGAACAGCTACCATGAAAAGATTTATAAAAATTGCACAGGGAAGCTACGTTATGGTGGGAGAAAAGTGACTGAAGCTGAGATGCCAGGTCAGGATGGATAACATTACACAATCCATATATTTCAACACCGTTTCTATCCTTGTCACTGCACCTAATTCATTGGGGAATATTAATCACATAACTTGAACATAGTAGTATCTAGGCTATAGATTTATTGATTCACCATTGCACACTGAAAAACACACTTTTGATTTCTCACAATTAGCAGTGGGATACTTGTAAAATCAACTATTACAAATGAATGCTAAGTTTTTAAATGCGTATTTCACTGTGATTTTGATAAGGGACAATTATAGAAATGATTGTCTTTCATATTGAAAGGTCGTAAAATTCATATGCACATATACAGAATAGTATAACTGTAAACATTGATAAGAAAATTATCTTTGTAACTAATATCTGATAGGGTACGTGGTATGTGAGAGAGAAGTACAAGCTGTAATGACGCAGAAGCTTTTTTTCTTTCATTCTTCCGTGATATGGATTAATCATAAGTTGATGAGTGCCAATTTAATCTATTGCAAAGTGAATAGAGAGTACAGCTTTTTGTTCTTTTTTATGTGATCATGGCTCTCTACAAATTCTTATACTTGTAGCTTTACTACAGTAGCCAAGCTGGTGTGAATGTGGATCTGTGTTTTGATAAGCAATGACCCTCTACTCCACTTGAGTCTTAGGGGCATACAATGACAGAGTTGGCCCCAGGCATCACTAAACCTCTGCATGTCACTACCTTACTATACTTCCAAGTCCTTCTTCTGTTATACATTTACACAAATTTGTTAAATAGGTTATTTGCTGTTTTCCTCTGGTTTTCTTGACTTCAATATGTCCTGCAAGTGTCTAATTCTCCAAACCCTCTTTCTTCATTATGTGCTCTTGAGATTTTTTTTAATCATTTTGCCCAAAGCAAGGCAACAAAGCCACTAAGATATAAGAAACTGTGAGCATAGATCTTATGGTTAAATTTACCTAGTTCAAATGTAAAATGATGAGATCTAGTTGCCATTCTAGTACTGCACTTAAATTTGTAAAGTCAAGATACCAAAGAAGAAATCTCATCAGAACAATTAAAAATATTTATAGAAAGGCACAGGGAAGCTATGTTACAGTGATGAGAACATGACTGAAGCTGATATGCCAGGTCAGGAGGGATAACATTGCACATTCTTCTTTGGATTTTATCAAGAATCTCTAGATATATAGCAGAAGCACCAGACTAGATGTGACAGCAACAATATTCAATGTACAGATGAATGGTAGAATTATACATTTGGAAGATAGATTCTGGCAATAAAAAATTGTTTAAGTGAAGCAAGTTTCTAAACAGCAGACCTAGCAATTGTTTCAATATTATCTTTTCACTTCATGTCAGTGAGAAATGTTAGCCTGATAAAATGCAATGAATCACACTGTTGGAAGTTAGTATCAGTCATGTTGATGGAAGCCAAAATTTGTTCTTTAATATGATTAAAACTGTAGTTTTGTTTTGAAAGTGTTAGAATTAACAATTAAATGTGAAGAAAACCAGCATGCCAAAACCTGTCAAATGACTTCAAGATATCTTTTTTCTGATTCAGAGCACAAAAATCCCTTTCACTTTCATTTTTCTTAAAACTTTCTTGTTGCTCAGTGACCTGGATCTATATACACCTGATGAAGGCTGGAGGTCACAATGACCAAAATATTGGAATAACAACAAAAATAATGAGGACAATAGTCCAAATGTAAATAGTACAAATAATAAATAACTAAGAATTATCATTATCAAAATCAACAAAAAAAAAAAAAAAAAAAAAGAAGAAATGATTTCTAAAAAAATTAGTAAGCCTATAAAAAATTTCACTGAGATTTTATGCCATCTCATAATATTCATGTTCCTTTTACAATAATTTAAGACCAAAATTTGTTTCCTGATATGCAGGTAGTGTTAGCAACTTAAAACCAGAAATGAGAAAGTTGAGTTAGTTACATTCACTTTCAAATACCCATGAGAAAGTTAGGAATCCATCTCATCTAACCCAACCACCACCACCCAACTCCCCACCCAGATATTGGTTGAATAGCAGGACTGTGTCCTATAGCCTTTGTTGGCAATCTGTCTAGCAGAATGACAACTGAATTCAAAACCCATTAACCTGAAGCTGTACAAAGATAGCTCAAGATTGGGTACAGATATAGTGGTGTGGCTAGAGGTGAGCAGAGGGGGCAGTCCACCCCAGGTGGCACTTTTGTGTCTGCTGTAAACTATAAGCCTGTATAGGCTGTATTGAAATAAAAGTGGTCTTAATGTTATGACAGTACTCACTCAATTTCGAGTAACTTAAACTATAGCATATCTACTGTCTATAGAGTAACAAGTGAAATAGTTTTTGATGTCATTGAAGAATTAGCCAACAGTTACTTTGTTGATCCTAATTTTTTAACACTTTTTTTCCTATATGTTGTTTTTGTTTTTAACTGTTACTGATAAAATTTAAGTATATTTGGTGTGTATTTAAAGCATACTATATGTGAAAGTAATATTATAATGATACACAAACTAGTTTTATAACTTTAAGTGTGAGTCACTGTGCAATATGTATTTTTTGTGGGGGTGGCAAACTCAAGGACCACCCCGAGCAGTACACACTCTAAATATGCCACTGTACAGATATTATGTCTGTAAAAATAAAATATGATATTCAGAATGTTGTTGATACCAACAGGCATTTTAAGCTCATGGAGTAATTGAGTTTATTCATTGTTCCATAATGATTTCTAAAAATCTTAATAAAAACAACTTATAAGAAAAATTCACTGAGGCTTTATACTTAGTCATACTAGTTTCTTTTTTAAATAATTAAGTTTGTTTATTATTACATAACCAGTGATTATGGCAGTGATGATTAATGTAATCAGTTACAGATGGTGATTTGGGTGGGTCCCTGGTAAATTCAATGGTTTCCAACTGAAGTTACTTAATAAATTGATGTGTTAAACTGCAGGGTTACAAACTCAGAGTTTTTTTTACTATTGTCCCCCAAAATAATTTTAATCATGCCAAATCACATAAATTGAGAGAAGAATTTTGTTTTTGTTTTGATTAAATTAATAAATTCAATACAAAAACAGTATTTTACACTTAATCACAATTCAATTAAGAAACTATATTTTCTTGAGAATTATGAAAGAACAAAGTTTTTTTTTTTAAACTGACAGAACAATTTTTTTTTTTAAATTAAATACAAAAATAAAAAAATGAACCAAGAAAGGGTGTGGTAAGGCAACACTGATATCTATTTCATGCCACCCACACATCCCACCACCCAATAAAAGCAGGAAAGATTAAGAGAAAGGAAGAACTAGTAAAAAGTATTTGAAAGACTAACATCAAATGATTAATACAGTGTTTATTATTTAAAATTACAAAAAATATTGGCCTCCCTACAGCATATACCAACCCTTACAGGAAAATTTATTTTGTCTAAAGACATTTTTTGAGCCCTTTTAAACGTTATTTGAACAGTGAACCGAATGTTAAATACAAATGTCTCTGCTTGTTACTTAAAACCTTTCACATTCAAAGTTTTAAAAAGGATGTTAACAACAAAATTGCAAAAAAAAATTAAAATATCTATGCACTAATTACCATCAATATCTCGCACATTTGACAAATGATTTGCGTTTGGTTACTGTAAGAATATATTAGTTACATTTTAAATTGAATTGACATTGTTGTTTACTTAGTATTGACCAATTACCATAGGTTTTATGCAATGTATAACTTTTCTGAGAGACTTTAGTTGCATTCCTAAGATGCACAGATGGGAATGTTAATGTCCTTTAAGATTTTTGTGTCAGGGACACTGGACACATAACTATCAGCATGACAATGCTAAAAATGTCAAAAAAAAAAAAAAAAAAAAAAAGATTATAAAAATTTCATTGAGGTCTTACACATAGATATCGTCATGTTCTTTTTAGAATAATTTTATTTATTTACCACTTCATTGGCTTTCATAGAACTAATTAGACTTGGTTGGTTAACACATCTGGGAAAAGTCTCTCAAGTTGTTAACTGTTGATATTTCAACACTATTCCCAAATGTTAATAGATTTATTGATTTTCTATAAAATCATTATTTTTTCATGATTGCTAATTCTTATTTCTTGATGTTTTATTGTACACAACATGGACATGTGTGTGTACAGCTTCCAAATCACATGACTGTGTTTATTTGCTGTACAGCTAATCCCAGATAATGAGTTAATGTCTTTACCATCTTCTATTTGAGACACATTTAACTAGCAATGTACTGTATTTCGATGCTTATAAGATGCTGTAATGCATTAAATGCTCCTGCCATAAATTTTGAAGGAAGAAATTTAAAAAAAATTTTTTTTTTTCTTGTATTTCATGTTTTACCTACTGAATAGAATATTTCAGCCTGAAATCCTCCCTAATTATGACAAAATCATGACCAAGCAGGATTGAGCACTAATTTTAAACTAGATACATGTAAATTTGGATACAGAAATACAGTTAAGTTTGATTTATGTGTAGGTTTAAAACATATGATAATGCTTACCATACTGCTGAATCCTTATACTAGTATTATAGCTTGAAATCATCAGTACCGGTAATCTTGACAAGTTTATCCTAAATACGTAAATAGCTTATCTCAAAACATTATTTTAATTTTGAAACACTGGACTTGTTTTACTTCCAAGGGATCAGAATCAAATGTAACTGGAGAGCTGACTCTTGTTACTGACCTTCAATTTATAGAACACAAGTTGGTTTTAGAGATATTTTATAGGAAAAAAAATGCAACTTATAAGCAGAAAAATATGGTATGTTGAGATACATAATAAAAATTTATTATTAATCCTTATACATTTAAAAAAGCAAATAATATAGCATGTTGAAACACTGGTTCTCATACAAAAACCAAAATTAAGCAATGCTGAGCCTGGTCAGTATATAGATGGGTGACCACTTGAGAATATCAAGTGTTGTAAACTTGGATGTGCAGGTAGTGTAATGAATAACTTCTTGGAATTGGAAACGAGAAAGCTGATTTCCAATTCTTGCTGGGTTCATTATATTCCCATGCATAAAGGTACAAATCCACATCCGCCCCCACCATTCTGGTTATGGTTTGATTAGTAGAACTTGTATCAGTAAATCATTATTTTATCGCAACAATCCTTACAATCTAAAAATATTTTTTGGCTTTAAATAACCTGCAATGGGTTGATAAGCTGTAAAAAACAAATAAATTAATCAAACCCACTTATAATTACAGAACATAAAGATGAGAACAACAGTCTGAATGATGTAAACAGTGTAAATAGTTACAATACCTCATCTCAGAAATATAAACAGATATTAAAAGAGAGGAAATTGGGGAGAGCCATGATCGGCAATGTCCTGAAGGGACACAGCACATAGATGATGATGATGTTTATAATTAAGAGGAGAGTCCTTTTATAGCTTTTTTTAAAATTAGAAATCAACATAAAGAGAATTTTTTTTTCTCCTTCAATGTTTGATAAAACAAAAGAAAAATAAGAACTCACTTGTTATAAAATATGACACGGCAATTGTACAAATTGTTATTGTGAAGCACTGGCCTGAAATAAAAAGATAATTATTTTAGAGAGTACAAAATGCATTCTTCAGAAAATAACAAATGTTTTATGTAATGCTTTATACATGGCTGATCACCTAGAAATACTGAGGCCTGAGAGAATCAGAAAATGACTGATATGTTACTCATCAATCTACTGAATGACAATTTCTTTTTTTCTACTTGGATACCATAACAGCATTTATATAATTAGATCCTGAATAGAATAGCTCGCAACCATTAATTTCCTTTTTACCCTATTTGTAAATAATTTCTGGTTGCCTTTATAAAATATATCCAGTTAATGAAATAAATGATTTTTTATGGCCATTAATACAATAAACGAATTTCATAGCATTTGCTACATAGCAAATTTATGTGAATACCATTAAAACTCATGCAATTTGCACACCTGTGTAATTTACTCAGGCAATTTTCAGGATAAATTTTGTTAAAACAAACTACTACTCATGTAAAATTTGCACCCCAAAATTTTCAGAATTGTTGATATGGCTAGGGGCAAGAGGTTTTCAATTTACTTGTATTACAATTAGATTTTATTAAATTTTCATTAAATAAAAATAATTCCCATTTAACAGGTATCACATTAAAAGATATTAAATTATATGACCTGGATTATGCTCACATGTAGAAGTCAGGATAGTGATTGTCAACATTGTAAATGTTTCTTTACAATTTACACCCTTTTCCTTAGCATCCTCAAAAATTTTGCTGATCTCACAACAAAACAAGAAAAACAGACAAGAATAAAACCATACAGTGAAGATTATCCAAATCATTACATTTTTTTCCCAGTCAAGAATATCCATATCACTATGTATGTCAAAGGTGCTCCATTGCAATAGGTAGAAACTCCAAGCCATGTAACATGTGGCCTGAATCGAGATTACGAGCATGAACATCAGACTTCAAAAAGTTGTTAACCATTTAATGGATTTAGTAAATAAAAGTCAACTTCATTACATTTAAGGTCTTACTTTTTTTGTATAAACTTACTCTGACATTAAATGGGTCAATTTCCGGTATGAATCTTTATGTTTTGTACATCTTTTTTTAACAAGAAAAATTTAAACAAAAAACAAATCTACTCATGTAATTTATGTACTCCCTAAAGTCTATTTTTATTGTTGCAAAAAATATTCATAAATTACATGGATTTTTATAGTTATTTGCTTCATGTCTATTTATTGTTTCAAGAAAACAAGAGATTGAAAGATACCAGTTTTATTATATGAAAAATATTTGCTAAAAACAGAGTTACAGACATAAAATACCAGAACAAGAAATACAATTTGTAAATAAATTTGATAAAATTAATGTAGATATGCTACTATATATTAGTTAAGAAAGAAAAGTAACTTCTTGGATTAAGGAGGTAAGGTTAATCATATATATTAAATAAATTTCATAAATTGAAAGTAATTCTAAAAATATGCCTGCACATTACCAATGTTTGAATAATAAAGAAAAATTATGGTTTATTTTATTAATTTACATCATCCAGAAAAAAATTATTTTATAAGACTTGTTTGTCCATAGAGAAACATTAAGAGATTTACTCTCAGAATGAGGAATTTAATACATTATATATATACTCCTGGTTAGAATCTTAAGACAAGATACAAAAGAGTTAAAAAATATAAAATACTGTTACTTTAATAATATTAAAATAAATTAGCAAAAAATTTAAATTTAATTAGAAAATGTAGTTTATCAACAAACAAGTGAAAATTTTAAGCTTTTAATTGATTAATTTAAACAAACATTGAAAAAGTAATTTTGATTGGTCATAAATATAAGACCAGGTATGAAAAAAAAATTACTGGACAAAAATTTTAGAACTAGTGTGTGTGCTCATAGTTTCAGGCATGTCGAAATCTACTTAACTCATTTCCAGTATTAAATTTCAGATTTTAAAATGGCTAAGGGTAAAATTTTAACAAAGTTTGAACAGGGCAGGATTGTTAAACTTCAAAGACGAGGTCTTTCACAATAAGCTATTTCAAATGAAATTGGTCATAGCAGAACTGTTATTGCTAACTTCGTTAATAATTTGGATGTGTATGCTTCTAAAAAATCAACTGGTTGCCCCAATAAAATCTCACCATCTCTATTTAGATGCATTAGGTGAGAAGTTAAGAGATTCAAGCTTAACATCAAATCAAATAAAAGCGAATACAGATGCTGAATGCAGCTCTCGAACAATTTGATGGCATTTAAATAAGAAAGGGTTTAAGAATATGAAACGGCTGCAGAGCCTTCACCTTCTTCCTCACTATAAAACCTCCCATTTACAATTTGATTCTGATTATCAAACTTGGGATGCAGATAAATGGAAGAAAGTGTTGTTTTCAGATAAGAAAAAATTCAACCTTGATGGCCCAGACGGTTTTTAGCATTACTGGCATGCAAAAGATGTTCCAAAAGAAATTTTCTCAACACAACAGAATGGAGGTGGATCAATTATGGTCTGGGGTTCATTTTCATACAATGGAACTCTTGAGTTACAGGAGATAAAAGGTTGTCAAACAGCAGCTAGTTACATTGATATGTTAAGAAAGGTATCACTAATTACTGAAGGCCCTTATCTATGTGGAGAAAACTGGATTTTCTAGCAGGACAATGCTGCAATCCACAATGCTCAAAAGTTGAAGGAGTTTTTATGGAAAACATTCAGCTTTTGGGCCATCCACTGTGCTTTCCAAATCTAAACCCAATTGAGAATTTTGGGGGATGGATGGCAAAGGAGATTTATGAACATGGATTGCAATTTGAAACTGTGGTTGCTCTTCGTGCTGCAGTTTATGTATCCTACGTAAGCATCCCAAGCAACCTCATGCAGAAGTTAGTAATGAGTATGCCAATGCAAATTTTCAAAGTAATTCACAAAAATGGAGGATATACTGAATATTAAATTGTTGTTGTGGCTGTATTTTCTATTTTTATTTACATGGTCTTATCTTTATGATCAACCAAAAACATCCTTTTTTCAATGTTTGTTTAAATTAATTAAATGCTTAAAATTTTCACTTGTTTGTTGATAAACTACATTTTCTAATTAAATGTAAATGTTTTGCATATTTCGATTAAAGTAACAGGATTTTATATTTTTTTAACCCTTTTGAATCTAGTCTCAAGATTTTGACCAGGAGTGTATGTGTAGATAACTAGAAATTGATGTCAACACCCAGTGGCCATATGGCCTGAAGTTTGCATTTAAGTATGAAACAGGCTATTACTGTGAATTACTGTCAAACTGTGAATTGAAGGTCGTTCTCAATGGATTCTTCTCCAGTTCCTATCCCACGAACGCAGGCCCCACTCTATTCCTTATCTACATAAATGACCTTCCTGACGCCATAAATTCCCAAGTTGGCATCTACGCGGATGACACCACAATTTATTCCTGCCTCAAAAACAAATCTAGTGTCACTGACAAAACTAACCTGGCCGTGCATCTCGAAAAGGACCTCCAATCGGTTGTGAACTGGGGCAGGAATTGGCTGGTCAACTTTAATGCTTCAAAAACAAAACTGCTTTCTATTAATCACCAGAGATCCTTCCCCGCCCTCCATTAGAATGTCTGACGCTCAACTCCTTGAGAGCAACTCTCTGCGGCTGCTCGGTTTCACGTTGACTGCTGACCTGAGATGGAACAAATACATTGAGTCAATTGCTTCGTCCACCACAAGGAAAGTTGGCTCCCTGTGCCACACCACGAAATTATTCTCCCCGGAATCGATCCTCCAGATCTACAAATCAACAATTCGCCCTTGCATGGAGTATTGCTGCCATATATGGTCTGGAGCCCCTTCTGTTTGCCTCAGGGTTCTTGATAGGCTTCAGAGGCAGATATGCAATATAATTGGCCCTGCTCTGGCATCTTGTCTACAGTCACTTTCTCACAGAAACGCCGTCGCCTGTCTCTGTCTGTTTTACAAATACTTTCATGGCAATTGCTCTGAGGAGCTGCATTCGCTGGTTCCCAGACTTCATGAGTTCAAAGCGCCCTCTGAGGCTGGCATCCCGCTCTCACCCTTTCACTGTCGAAAACTCCTAAATGTAGCCGTCTCTTCTACTCCAATAGCTTCATGTCTCGCACCTCTCGCCTGTTAGAACTCCCTTCCCTATTCCAGTTTCCCTGAGAGCTATAATCTCCAGCTATTCAAATGTAATGTCAATCGACATCTCCAGTTGCCTTGATCTATCCACTACCCTTCTCCTCATCCTTTCTTCTATCACTCCTATCTGATCTTCTGTAACCCCTTGCATCCTAGTGGCTTCTCGCCTTGCTTGGGGTGAAACGCTTAAAAAAAAAATCTAGGGCATAAGTAAATATTTTTACAAAAATCAATAATTGCACTTTCAATAACTTTTTGTCTAAGTAAACCATTTTCACTTTTAATAAGTACAGTATATTTGAGATTGAAATTGTGGTTGTTGAAGTTATATGAACACAGAAAAACGCATTTAAATATATAACTAAAATTAATATTTAAAGTGATAAAAATATATTTATATATATTTGAATTCCCCATAGCAGATGGAACTATTGCAAGACCCAGCACCCTTTAACTGAGTTACAAATAACCAATTGATCAGGCAAGATCAAATTTCTGTTTTAAGTAAAACTTCTCATCATAGATCCTGCAAAATTTTTCATATATGCAGTTTCATATCCTCATGTAAACATTTTCTTTAATAAGATTTCTCAAACATTCAGACCAGTAGACAAAATAAATATACTGTTTAATAAATAAATGGAGCATCCACTGAAATATGAGTACCCACAAAAAATAATTTTTAAAGTGATATATATATATATATATATATATATATATATATATATATATGAGGTGTGCTGAAAAGTTCTTGGGTCAATCAAGATGTTTGGTCACTTGGTTATATTTTTGGATAACGTTTCATCAGCTCTCATGTATATATAAGCAGTTTTTAAACTTTATCACTTTGTATGTGACTTCATTTGCTGTACAGAACGTTTATCCTGTCACTGAAGATGACCCTCATCTTAGAATTTCATAGTTGTGTTGTCATATCCAGCTATGGCAACAGAAAATAATTTTGAGTGAATTTAACAATAAAACTGCTGCAATTGAGAGTCATTGAAAAAGAATGCAGTGAAATGGGAAGTAATATTAATAATGCAGAATGCTAAAGAGTAAAAAACCCATTCTCTTTATTGTTAAAGTGATTGCAAAACCTTAACTTGAATATCTTTAATCAATTAAGGGAGGATAAAGATGAACGTTTCTGCCATGAATACATGATGTGACCATTCAGGAAAATCAGTAAACATTGCAAGTTGTTCTGGTAAAACTAAAGCAGCCATATATTCAGGTTGGCCATTCAAGATGACCCATTGTATGTTGTGTTGTTACAAATAAACAAAACTGTTAAAATATCACATTTGGAATCTGATACAAAATTACTTTCATTGTAATAATGGTTGGTTGATCATTTCAGAGCATGTCTATCAGCAAGGATGGCCAGTACACTACAACTTTTGATCACAACCTTCAACTTATTCCAAATATTTCTTTCTATCCAATTTCAGACAAAGGGCTTTGAGTCAACCTATAGCATAGTTTACAGGAATTTCCCAATGGTGCCACACATTAGGATTGTTTCCTCAGACTGATATTATGAAGAGGTCACTTCCTTGACAAATAAACGATAGTGAGATTTGAACTTTGATCTCAGGGTTGGAACCACTTGGCCATGTACCTATTCTTTCATTGGACATGAAGATACATTAAACAAAGCAAAATGAAGCAACATATTCAGTATTTTATGTAATACTAGCTTAAAAGTCACACTCTGTGGAAACTTTTAACCTAGCTCTAGTAGAGGGCTAATTGGGCTTCTGGCGCAAAACTAGAGAGACCTCTAGTCCAGCTTAGAAAACAGCAATGATAATTTTTGAAGAAATAACTTTGAATTCCTCTATTCCCTCCATCAAAAAAACCTCACTTTAATCCTGATTTGGGTCAAAATTCAGACGGAAAATTGAGTTCTCCAAATCAGAAACTCTACAGAACTTCAAAACCTCGCATGACAAAACCTCTCACTTTAATTCTGATTCTTTGGCATTTTGAAGAATAAAATTGATTTCCTTACTTTAAACTCAATATAAATTAAAAACTTTTAAAATCATTAATTTTTTTCAGTTATTTAAAAATTTGAATTTTTAACTGTTCCCTCCTCATCCAGACACAAATCCCAATGCTGAATGTTCAAGCACCAGATGAAGGGAATATTTTCAATCCCGGGATCACCCTGATTCCAAAAAGGTATAATATGTCTATGTAGAGCAAGTTTGGCCCGAGTCAGAAGGGTTTCAGAAACACAGGCGAACAGACATAATTTTCTGTTTATTTATTAAGGCGATAGATGAAAACAGATTTTATTAAAAGATGGAAAAACCAACATGTTTATAATTCGCAAGGCTTGTATCTGAAGAAAATAAAACAAGAAAACTTACATGCCCACATCACAAACAATGTCTTGACAATCTCGGTCAACCATGATTTTGGCCAGAACTTCAAAGGAATGCCTACATGTGTCCACTTCAAGAAAATGATCAGCGCATCCATAGCCACTGAAAAAAAAACAAGATAAAAATATTTGTATAAGTACTCGTTGTAATTGATGATATTCTTATATATATATGTGTGTGTGTGTGTGTGCTTTTACATCCACCTCATTCACTAGGCCTAACCCCTTTAGACTTGTTCTTGTGGGGATAGTTAAAAGATAAAGTTTACGCTACCAAGATAAAATTTAATAGTTAACAAACATTATACAATAGCTACAAATAACTACATTTAGACAACTATTTCTATTCAATAGTCTTCAGAATAATTTGAAATATAACAGTTGCTACTTACCCAATAACCGTTTGGATAATACAATAAACTAGAAATACCTGACTTTGCTGTATATAATATCCCATTGTCTAACATATATAAATTGTTGAGCCAACACACATGGCCTGAAGATTACATTCAGGCATGAAACAGACTGTTGGCACTCAACATTAACCTGTGTCCACTTTATATATATATATATATGTGTGTGTGAATGTATATATATATTTTTTATATATATCATATATATGTGTGGTACTTATTGGAAAGCGCTCAATATCAGTGATAGAGCTAACATATTTAGTTGGATTGATGTGAATTTGTGACCCTGAGTTTCATGCTATTTGTGATCATCAGACAAACTGATTAATTTTTAAATTTTAGATTTATATATGGTCACGTATATCAGTGTTTTTATGGAAGTGGGAGGAAAAATTCTCATTGGAACGACACTCATACTTACGCAAACATAAATACATGCACGTACACTCATTGACGTACACAGACACACACAAACGCATGCTCAATCACTGGAGATCACACAAACATAAACATATGTGAACAGTGTGGGACTGGGCATATATGCGCATCCACATGTTGTTGCGCATATATGTACGCATTTGGTTACTGTATTCAATGTTGGATTGTGTAGCGAATATTTTTTGTCAGTTGCAGTGTCAATACACAGATCATTCGTCTATTTTGTTTGCTGAATAACGTTTTCTCGCACACATGGATATACATATGATGGGGTATGTGTAAGACTATGATAGGTAAAAAATGCTATTATTTTTCATTTTTTAAGGTTATTTTTCCGTTTCGGTTGTGGAGGTGCATACACCTCCACAACTGAAATGCAAACACAGAAAAAGAAATATTATCTGGTTTAACCTGCCATACAACAAAACCATCAAAATAAACATAGGAAGAACATTCCTAAACTTAATAGAAAAGCACTTCCCTGAAACAAACCGATTAGCAAAAATATTCAACAAAAATAATGTTAAAATCAGTTAAAGCTGCACAAAAAATATAACACAAATAAAAAAAAGCCACAACACAAAAACAACAACCTACAATAATGCAACCATGAACCTCAATGCAACTGCAGAAATAAAACAACATGTCCACTCCAACGAAACTGTCAACAAACGAATATAATATATAAAGCCAAGGTAAGTGCAAACAACAGCACAATGTACTATATCGGTGCCACTGAGGGACCATTCAAAAAGAGAAAAAACAACCATGACCTTTCATTCTCCAACAGAAAATACTCAAACAGCACTACACTATCCACATACATATGGCATCTAAAAGACAGAAATATTACACCAAGAATAAGCTGGAAAATATTGAAAAAAGCACCTGCCTACAACAACATTACAAAGAAATGACTACTTTGCCTACACGAAAGGGTAGCAATAATTTCTCATACCAAACAAAAAAATTTACTAAACATAAGATCAGAAATAATTTCCAAATGCAGGCATGAAAATAAATACCTATTATCAGAATTTATGCCAAACGGATAAAAAAATACCAACAAACACTACTACATAAACCACCATTGACCCTATAAACATGAAAAGAGAAACCACTGACACCATAACACCATCAATTATTTTCTAGTTCAAATTACCATCATAATAATTACAATTATTTTTATTATCATTCCACCACAATTTCTACGATCACTTCTACCACTTTACAATAAATTATTTGCTGCTACAATTGTTATCATCACCCGCTCCCCCCACCATTACTACCACATCACAATTACCATTACCATATTAGTCCACAATTACCATTACCATATCAGTCCACAATTATACTTACTTCTCTCTCCCCCAGCAAAATTAATACCACTGTATAAATACTAATAAGTATTACAAATTGGAATTTCTACCATTTACATATGCGTAATCGCCAAAAACAAGCAAATAATCAGCTTTAAAATAATAACAAAAAAGCCTTAAAAAATTAAAAATAATAACAATTTTTATCTATCATAGTCTTACACAGACCCCATCATACGTATATACATGCGTGAGAGAAAACATTATTCAGTGAACAAAATAGAAAAACAGTCTGTATGTTGACAGTGCAACTAACAAAAAATATTCACTACACAATCCAACATTGAATACATCGACAAAATGCATACATATGTGCGCAACAACACATGGATGCACATATGTGCCCAGTACCACACTGTTCACATATGTTTGTATGAGCTCCGGTGAGTGAGCATGCGTGTGTGTGTGTGTGTGTATGTGTCTGCATATGTCAATGAGTGCATGTGCGTTTGCGTAAGTATGAGTGGCATTCCAATGACAATTTTTCCTCCCACTTCCATAAAAACGCCGATATATGCAAACCTAATATAAATCCAAAATTTAAAAATTAATCAGTTTGTCTGATGATCACAAGTAGAGTGAAACCCAGGGTCACAAACTCACATCAATCCAACTAAATATATATAATACACACACAAAAGCTCTATCCCTTATATTGAGCACTATTACCCATACATATATCATAACTGAAAACTATATTTTTATAATTTTTGAATAGGCTGTTGCATATGCAAATGAAAATTATAGATAAACTTTCCAGAGTTTGTGTTTTAGTTTTGTTCAAGTACTTTCGACTGTGTTGATCATTATCAGGAACTAAGTGTTGCCTGTATCATAGCTAAAAGTCTTGTTAGCTATATCCTGGTATTCTTGGAATTTTTATATTTCATATTCAAATATTCATATGTAAAATGGTCTCATAGAGTTTGACAACATCAGAAACTAAATGTGTATATAAATGTTTTATACAGATTTTAAAATGCTGTCTCCTATAGTGAAAGATATTTTATATAATGCAAGTTTTTTTTTGCATAATAGATTTTAGTATTTTGAGTCTTTCCTTTCAGTGAGTATTGTATATATAGTATTTTGGTATCTAGTATTAATTGTATTTCAGTGTGAGGATCAATATGTGTACAAATGAAGCAGTTTCAATCAGTAACAAGATACTGAGGTGCATGTGTGATGAAAGAATAAAGTGTGTATGTGTGTGTGAATATATATATATATATATATATATAAAATCATAATTTTTTTCTTATTGCAGATCTGACCAACTATGACTATTTTCTGTATGTTATGCATGCATAATTCAGGCAGTCAGTATTAGATATTCAGTGATCAGAGCATTTTATTCCAATCTCGGGATAACCTAAGGTACTATAATAAGGGTAGTTGGAGAATATATAAAATATACTTACCAACTAAAATCACCAGGTGGGGGGGATGCTCATATGTTTGATAATGTAATTGCCACAAAATCACAAATATTTGGGAGGGTGGGGTTTAAACACCAGAATAAAATTACAAATGTTTTAATTATTTATTTTATATATTTGTATTAATTATATATATATATATATATATATATATATATATATATATATAAAAAAAAGAAATATGTTGTAGTGGTTCCAATGAGAAAAAGTATGTATATTAAAGAAGAGAGAACATAAACGTTTTTTTTGGTTGTAATGTGGAATATTTTTCTAAATAAATCCACATTACAAACAAAAAACGTTTATGTTTCTTTTTAATATATATATATATATATATATATTTAAAAAGAAAACAGACAACTTTAAGGGTCCATGGTTATAATTTATTTCCCCAGGGAGTTTCTTTTTCCCCTGGCTCATCAGACCTCACTTCCAAGAAAGTTGTCTTCCTTAAAGTTGTCTGTTTTCTTTAAATTAATCGCTCTGATTTAACATTGAGCTCTCTGGATTTTATCTTCCTTGGGATTATCCATACAGATTACCAAGATTTTCATTACTTATATATATATATATATATATATATATGAGAGAGAGAGAATTAATACAAATATAAAGTTTGTCAAAATTGGTGTTACCTTCAGCATGGACCCTCCTGCAATCACACCATCCACTCTTCAGGGGATATCAGCAATTGACTGTTTATATTTCTGTTTTTTGGGGTTTTTTTTTTATATATGCATTTTTCATTGGTGCAAGGTTGATTTGTGTGTGTGTGTGTGTGTGCATGCACCTGATAAATTAATTTTTATACTGAACAATCTTCCAAATCTGTCTGAAAATGATTCTAGAAATAATTTTTTATGCAAATTAATGTATCTTATTTCCAGCATTTCTACAAATGGGTACAATGTCAAACTTATTTTTATTGTCAACTACTTTATTCTTTTTATAATGTATATTTTTGAACAAGAAGTGAGTTTATGGTTCTGTAATATTCAGATATTAAAATGTATTCAAAATCATAGAAAAAAGTCCTTAAATACTGCAAATGGTCAATTTTGCCATAAAAATGTTGACGTTGGGTTAAATCTGCACAGTTAATTCGTTCCTTATAAATTTTATTGATTTCATATAAAATACAAAACTACAGTGTCATTTTTTTTTTTTTTTAAAGCAATTCACCCCAAGCAAGGTGAAGTACCACTAGCACGCATGCGGTTACAGAGGACTGAGAAGAAGAGTAAGTAGGCATGTTGGAGGAAAAGATACAGAAAAGGACGGGGAGCAAGCTCAGGGTGTCAGATATCAATATGAACTTACCTTTTTTCAATATTTCTATTTAACTATTTTAAAAAAAATAAAAATACTTTTTAAAAAATGAATATTAAAACAAATATTTTAAAAAAAAGTTTAATAATTATTCATTTATTCAAATGCTGTACTATTACTACTTCCACACACACACACACACACACACACACACATATGTATGCCATGACAATATTTCTTGCACACTAGTGTGCCTTGGCACAGCAGTTGAGAATGGCTGGTCTATATTCTGGTCATCGTTTGTGATTCGATAGCCAATGATAGAAATAAGATTCTTTGTGGGCATCAATAAGACAATGTTATAAAGCAAAAAACAGATCTTACACATTGACAATTCAATAAAACATTTTCAGCCCAGAAATGATTTTTTCTTGTCACAGTCAGCCAATTGTTATCTGAGGTAAATAATACAATAGACTCTCAGATTTATAATCATCATAAAATGAACAAGTCATTGTGTAAACAATATACAGTCAGAGGTAATCTGAATTATACGAAACCAAATGCTTTATTTTCCATGATTTGAAGTATAGAGATTTATTTAAAACATGCAGAAAGTAAATTCAGTCTACTTACAAAAACCTGTTCTCTAACCAGGTCTACAGAGTGATCTATAAATATGATACACAATTTCAGCCTTCATTTAAACATTCTATTAAATCTCTTCCAATGTCTTGCAAACTTCAGAAATTTAAATGCAATATCAATCATCTTCTGTCAGCTTGAATTATGTTTATTTTATTGTTGTTTCTCCTCAGTAATGTTTCACTCACTCTATCATCGTTCATCCTTAGTAACCGCTTGTGTCTTATTACTCTGCTTTGGGTGAAATGATTAAAAACACAAGTTTAAACTCACATGTTGCTCTTGTTAATTTAAATTTAATGTAAGTTCTATTCTAATAGTTTCTTCTCTCACACTTCTCACCTGTGGAACTCTCTTCCAGCTTCTTACTTTGCTCATCATTTTATTGTTGAAATTGTTAAATGTAACCGTAAGTTATATTTTAATAGTTTTTTTTTCTCTCGTACTTATAGCCTCTTGTTTTTCTGTCAACTATGATCTTTAAAAATTTAAATGCAACATCAATTGTCATCTTCAGTCACCTTGAATCCTGTTTTTTTTATTGTCCTTTCTCCTCAATAACAGTTCTTTCACTCTCAGTAACTCTTGGCATCGTAGTGACTTTATTGCTTTGCTTAGGATGAAATGATTAAAAAAAAAAAAATAGAACAAACAGAGAATGTTTGTTAAGTTTTCTGGTGAGTTACTCTTGGTGTCATTTAAATTGTTTGATGCGAGATAGTAACATGTAAAGAAAATTAATGAAATGACGGATATTCCTAATATTTTCTATCATCAAAAGTTGTTTTCTTAAGAATTTACCATGAAAATAATTGAGATTGGTTGATTGGTTTGGTTTATTTTGTTTTACGGCATATCAACCTCAATGGCTTATTTAATGCTGACAAAAATTTTTATTGCTGGTAATATTTTGTTTTGTCAAAATCTGTTTCTGGTAATATATTTCCTTCAAAATTGTATTGCTGGTAATAGTTAACTATTTCCCCATAGCTGGGACCCTAACAGGTGCTACCATCCCAGGTCAGGGTGGACCTGGGAACACCAGTAATTAAAAGATGGTTCCACGCTCCTCAAAACCTCCTGATCAGCGGCCTTGCTGCTGGACATAGTTTAATGTCTTACCCAGGATGCGGATGTAGTTTAACGTCTTACCCAGGACAGTAGAGATTGGTTGAAAGTACTTGAAACATAACGCATAATTTAAGCAAACCTTTTCAAGGAATTTTTTCTTTAAAATTAACAATGATCATCAAAATTACTCAGAAGATAACACATAATTTTGCTAAGTTTTCTTTTGATATTAAACAACTTATTCAACACCAGAAGAAACACCAAAATGCTTAACAGACATTCCCAGTCAGTTCTATTTAAATTTAATGTACAATGAGTATTTTGGGCTGTAACTTTTTGCACTATTAGAGTTGTCAAGCTCAGGTAGCATGGCTCATTTTATGACAATGGTGAACTATTTCAAAATGTTTATGGAGTCGGGAAGTGAAAAGAATGACAATAATAAACGGAAAAAAAATATTTAAAAACTCACATATGAAAATATTCTAGCAATAGCTAATATTTAATAAAATCAACTTCATGCTGGCCATCAATTTTGGCAACATGGGTAGACAAATTAATATCAACTAAAACAAATTGCAATGTAAGTTTTGTATGCATGTAAATGGCAATAGGAATTTAACAGTCATTTAGAAAAATTCAATTCTTTTCTTGATGAAAATGCAAAAACTTAAAATATAATTTTAGTATAGTTATGTAAACACAGTTACTGCATGATTCATTTTTAAAATGAAATTAGCTAGGTTTCTTTTAAAAAAAGAGAGAGTGAGAGAGGTAGATGCATTTCTTTTTCATTATACAATTTTAAAGAAAGAATACACTTTTACAAAGAAGTAAAATTTTAAATATAATCTTACGTTATTTCCAGCTCTGGACCAACACGATAACTGGCTCCTTGTTTTTTAGCCTGTTTGATACCTGAAAAAAAATACAGCTTTCTTCAAAAAGAATTATACACACAAAAGAAAGCTGATATATTTACTGAACATTAAAAGGAAAAAAAATTATTATAACTTTGAATGACGAATTGACAAAAGACGGCAGAGTGGCTGACTGACAAAAGACAGTTGCCAATTGACAAAAGAAAGGAGGCCTGATTGATTAATATCTGATAACAGAAAAGAGAGTTGATTACTGAAGAGAGAGAAAACATCAGGTCTCTTAAGAATTACAAGGAGGGAGAAAAGAGAAAAAGATGGGCGGAAACAAAATAATATTGAGTAATGGCTAGTGAGTTCACAGCCTAAGAAACCACAGTGCGGCAAGTGGCATACTACTTTAGGAACAAAATGTGCCAAGGGAACTTTTTCACAAGACACTAAGTCTCGCCAATTGCACATTGTTGGTTTTTCCATCACTTTTATTGACATAAGACAGTTGACAAAGACCTGGATCTGGACAAGTCACTGAGAGGCCCATATCTGGACATGCCAAGTTATTCTGCTGCTAAGAGGAGAAAACCCAGATGTGACTAGCTTTGACATACATGTCCACGTGCAACTTGATGGCCTCTTTTGTGTTTGTAATGACATGTGTTCACCACATACGTCTTGTCCAAAATAATGTCAACAAATGTTCAACTTTTAATGTCAGACTGCAAAATAAAATAAAGTTCTGAATTCATTCATAAAGTTTATGTTAATTTTATTTTTTGTAAAGCACATATTCTTTAAGTGATTTAGATTTTGTCATATTTATTTTAATTTTTTCCAAGCAAGGTGATATTACCACTAAAGCAGAAGGGGCTACTGGGAGTGAAAGAGAATGAAAAGACTTTAGAAGGAATTGGAAACCTAAGCTAAAGCCCTACTCCTGTGCAAAAGATTAAAGAGGAGTGTGAATCAGACAACAAGTGAACCTATCTACTCCTATAACTTAATAATATTGCAAAGCATAAAAGTAGTGATGCTAGCAATGGAAAGATTATATTGAATCAATTGCTCGGTCTGCTTCTAGGAAACTTGGTTCACAGTGTGATGCTAGACAATTTTTCTCGCCTGAATTGATCTTACACATTTATAAGTCTACTATTCATCCATTCATTGAGTATTGCTGACACATCTGGTCTGATGCTTCTGCTCTGTATTTATAAAATACAAAGAAGAATCTGCAATGTTATTGGCCCTGACCTGGCATCTTGTATTCAGTCACTTTCTCACTGCCGTAACATAGCTTACCTGTGCCTTTTCTATAAATATTTTCATGCTACTTGTTCGGATGAACTTTTCTCTATGGTACCTCGACCTTATGAATTTAAGTGATGTACTAGAATAGTGGCAATATATTGTCTGATTTTCAGATAGTAACATCTAAGTATATTCAAAATACAGATAACAATCAGGGTATCAGGTGTCATTATTAGAATTGTGTGCTATAAAATGTTTTATTTATCAATAAACCCAAAATATATAAGCGACAAAAATATATATGTGAATAATATATCTCTATATATTTGCTAGCCTGTTCAAGGACTTTCATCATTGCTGAAATCAGTGTTCACGACGTTAAAGTTTCAAACCATTTCAATTGTCGTGGTTCAGTTATTATCAAAGTGGCTTCCAGGTAACTTTAAAACCAGCACAAACAATGGCATGTATTGCAAAAGTAAGAACAATCATATTGTTAGCAAAAAAAAAAACAATCTCTGTCTGATTCCTCAATGTGCAAAACTTTTTATGAAAATAATCTTAAATTTAAAATTTTGATCAGTGTGAAAGTGTTAGACAGGTCTATTATTACTAGTGTAATGTGATATTCTAACCACACCCCATCTTTCTACGTTTTACAACTTGGTCCACCAATTTTTGTTACAACTTTCGGCGACATGTCTTTCCCTCTCCACAACCTATAACTCTCTTCATTTATGTTTACAATCTCACTCCCCCATGACACATACTAGTAATAATAGACAGGATCAGGTTTTTGCTAACAATATGATTTCTACTGGAAAATACCTCATCTACAAAAACATCTGTCAGTGAGTAATTCTCATGTCTCTGTTTATTCCTGGGTCTGTTGACAAAGGACACAGGTGTGTCTGAAAATTCCAACTTAAAGCCTTTCTCTCCATGCTTCATTTGTCATATGGTTATTGTTTAATAAATGTTTATCATACTGATTATATTGTTACCCTTTCATTTTTCTTTGTTTTATTAACTAACCTATCTATTTTATATATGTGTGTATATTTATATATACATATATATTTATAGGTTTGATTCCTGTTGGAGGACACATATTTTCTATTAAATTTCTCAGACATTCAGGCCAGTATCTGTCTATATTTCGGAGATAAGGTATTATGTACTCTATTTACATTATTCAGACTATTGTCCTCATCTTTGTCACCATATTTATTACAATGTTTCTTCAGGTGGTTGGAATGTCGAACTGAACCCTTTATTTCACTCACTGGGGTACTATTCTTGTTCCACGTGCCATGTCTAATGGATGTCAGTTATCTCCTGTTAATTCCTCTCTCACACTCACACTCTTTGGGTCTTGTCACTGGATCTAACTAACACCTTTATCCACTGTGCCTTGAGGACATCTGTGTATGAATTTCTGGGTATTATAAACCTAATGTCTTCAGCAACCATTTTTTACCAGTGAACATATTGCAATTCTTGTTGTTATCACTTCATGTTTTTACCAAAGCTCATATTGCAATTTCTGTTGTTATTATCACTTTCCTCTGGCGCTCCTTAGTACTGGTTCCCATATTGTATTCATTTCTATGCTTGGTTGGCTCAGAAGATTTTTGTGGCCTAGCATATGTGCTGATTCCTTAAGTTTACGAATTTTCCAATGATGTTGTTTGTCTATGATTCCAACCTGATCCCACATATGGCGACAAAGATGAGGACAATAGTCCGAATAATGTATTCAGGCCAGTAAATGTAATTAATACTGTTTATTATAAACAGAGCATTTACTTAAAAAAACCTTGAAAAAAATAAATGCAAAAATATATTCAAATAATTGTCAGACTTAGTCTATTTCATAATATGTATAAGTGAATAAAATAAAGCTGATTGGAATTGGTACTTGGCTTTCTGACTGAGGATCCATTATGAGCCATGATCCATTAAACCAAATGTAGATCCAAGCTTACAGAACCTTGGTATTCCCAAGTAGTCACCTATCTAGGTCCTGACCAAGCTAGATGTTGCTTAACTTCAGTGATTGTATGATTCTTACAGCAAAGAATCTCAGCATTAGGAATGAAATGCTAGAAAACCATTGTAGGCATCTCCTATGAAGACCAGATCAGAAATGATGCAGTTTGAAAGAAAATTGGACTTAAAACTGGAAATGCTCATATACACTGTTAAGAAAAGAAAGTTATCATGGTAATATTATGTCATATGAGCCAACAAACCTTCAGGAAAGAGGAAGACAGAAGGGAATGGGAGATCATCCACAAAGACATATGGTGAAAGATGATCAGTTTCTCATCTGTGCAACCACAACCGGCCATGGGACTAATGATGATATATTGATTTAATAAAGTCGATGGTGTTCAATTTTTTTGTGTCTTTGTAAACCTTTCTCAGTGTAGGCAGTAATCAGCATTGCAGAACAAGGAGGAAAATTTCTTAAATTAATATAATCCTTACATGTTTATAGATTTAGCATTCATCAATGTAGTGAATATTGCTGCCTCATCGGGTCTGATGCTTCTGCTATGTATTTAGAAATTTTTGATAAAATCCAAAGAAGAATTTGCAATGTTATTGGTCCTAACATGGCATTTCACCTTCTGTCACTTTCCCACCACCGTAACATAGCTTCCCTGTCCCTTTTCTATAAATACGTTCATGGTAATTGTTCTGATGAACTTTATGAATTAAAGCACAGTAACAGATTGGCAATTAGGTCTCACCATTTTACAGTTGAAGTGACTAGATGTAACCATTTGTTCTATACTAACAATTTATTCTCTTCTACTTCTCACTTGTTGAACTCTCTTCTAGCCTCTTGCTTTCTTTCCAGTCAACTTTGATCTTTAAAAATTAAATGCAATGTCAATCATTATCTTCTGTATTCTTAATTCCTGTTCTTTTATTGTTCTCTTTCCTTAAGAATGTTTTTTTTTTCCTCATATTTTCTAACACTCAGTAACCCCTTGCCTCTTATTATCTGGCTTTATTACCTTGCTTGGGGTGAGATTATAAAAAAAAAAATTGAAAAAAGAAACAGTGAAATGCTTCCTTAAATGAATAAGTTGAAAATTTTTAATCAGGAGATGAAAAAAAAAAAAAAAAAAAATCGAATGTTCACAGAAGAAAGAATATTCTAACCATCAACTTCTTTTTTTTTTTAAGGTATCTCCAAGAAAACACGAAGGTTTGAAAAATTATTTTTAAAAAATCAAAAATTTTTCTTGAAGTTTTTATTTTTTTAGTCTTTAATTTCAAGCTAATAGATTATTAAATTTAATATTTCCAATAAGCAAAATACCTTGCTATATTTCAAACTAATTTAAATTCGCTGGAAGGAGTTTTTGTTTTGAAATCGCTAAAAATCGAAGATTTTATTAATTAGCATCATTTTTAGGCTAAAAATGATGCTAATTAATTACATTGTAATGATAGCTAAAAATTTTAGCTATCATTACAATGTAATTAATTCTATTTATTAAAAAAAAATCTTTCAAAAATAAAATATACTTTATTGAAACTTTATTTGAGCAATATTAGCTGATTTAAAGTTTAATTCATCTGATTTGAAACAAATATTTACTTTTACTTTAAAAAATATCACAAAAATGGATTTCTTAACTGAACATGACGGTAGGTGTTTAAAATGCTGACAATGTTGAGACAGTTTGATTGACAGGCGATTTTTTCCTACGGTGTACACATCTGTAAAAAATACTTATTCAGTAATCTTAAAAATTAAGGAAAATATTTTCCGTAATCTAAATGTCTTATTAAATTTTACTACTTTGACTTTAAATTTACTACTAGTTATTGCTCTTATTTTCCGACAATGTCGTATATAGTATGGGTGTGTAGTGTTCACAAAAATCGGCCAGTTTATATTATACGTATATATAAAATACGTACACAAAAAAAAAAAATTCAAATTCTTTTTAAAATATTGGTGTCATTTTTTTTCATTTATAATTAGTAAATATGTTTTTTTTATCACCTAGTCGTCAGTACAATTAAATGCAAAAATTTAAAACTTTTATTCTAACTTAAAAAAAAAAAATAACAATTCTTGAAAAAATTCATTATTCATCGAAAAAATTTTTTTAAGACAATCCAATCAATAAAAGCAATAAAAGCTTTTTAATGTCTTTTTCAGAGTAGTTTTTTTTACGGTAACCTAGGGTCATTGATTTATTCTCCAAAGAAAAGAGTTTTCTGCGTATAAAAATTAACCGGTACAAAAAAAAAGAAAAAAAAGGGAACATTTCTAATATAATTTTAAAAATTCATTTGTGAATAAATCCTGAGAGTTTCATTAAAATTCGACAATTATTTGACATTTTTTGCAAGAATTTCCAAATCTATGAGTTTTACACCGCAAAACACGTTAAAATTTCCTAAAAACTAAATCTTTGCACCCCCACCAACACTATTATTGACGCACCAATTTTTGTTTTGAACATTCTGAAAAAAGATAAAAAATAATTTAAAACATCCTTTGGCCTTTTCTTCTTTTTTTCTCTTAAATAATTAACAAAGATTTTGAAGATAAAACTTTGTTTTTATTAAGTTTGGGGCATTTTTTTTTCATTTGGTATGCTCATTTTTTTTAGCGAGTCTGTAGAGGCACCTACTTTTTTTTTTATCAATTATTCTATTTTTTTTTTAATTTAGTGATTGTCGATTGTGTCTAACAAAATCTTGGGTACTAAAAAAATAAAAAAATGAATCTTCTTTCTATCACATAAATTTTTTTTGTTAAATGTTCTTTATTTTTTAATCTTTATTATTTGGTTGAATCTCATCTTTTCCCAAGAAGATTAAGAACGAATCTTAAACAATAACATTCAGTTATATATTTTTTTTTATTGTTAAAATCTATTTTTAATGTGTCTAATAAAAACAAATACGGTGAGACTGGAGAACGAATTTTCTATCAGTCATATAACTTTTTTATTACAATAATTTCATTATAGTTGTTAATTAATCACTATTTTTTAGCAATCTAGTGCCTAAAAAACTAGTTCGGTACTATCCGCGTTTCCAGGTAT